>JAOUZG010036560.1:2222294-2242371 GCA_026289955.1 Argiope argentata
ATATAATGTTTTTAGCTATTAGAAACTTTTGGAGATCCCCCGGAAATTTAGTTTTTGGCGAATATAGCTTAATAGTTATAGTTTTTGGCAAATATAGCTTAATTTTTACTTCTAAAGAAAATTTTCAAAGAAATGCTATCCCAAATGCTCACTTATACACGCAGTACTAGCGCGCGTTCACGCACGCACACACACACACACACACACACACACAATATGTGTGCTTGCCAAGTTTGATTAGTCTAAGACAAACTATCTGGCTTGTACAAAATCAACATATACTCATACGCACTCACGTACGTACACGCACTCTCCGAATAACAGACACACAGGCACAGAGAGTAGTAGATACAGATACGTTCATTCTTATTATTATTAGGAGGGAAAAAAATTATTTTGTATCTTCATAGAAACTGCTCGGTTTTGTTGTTATATTAAGAAAAAGACATGAATATTTTTTTTAAGATAATATTGTTGTTTCAAACACGAGAACAAGAAGATACATTATTGTAAAAAAATTATATATGATTTTGTAATACAAAATACTTTTAATAATTATTTTATATCATATAATTATTGTTTGTTAAAGATTCTAATCCAATAATTTATAAAGCTTCATCAAGCCAAGTTAACTTCTTAATTTATTTATCAAACAAATCAGTTAACAATTTGTTTTCATGAAAAATTATTAGAATATTATTAAAAAAGAATAAATTCTTATTGTTGAGTTTTTTTGTTTGAAAGTAAACAATTATTTTATAAACATTGTTTCCATTTTCATAAAAGCTAAATTATTTTTTTCTTATTCTCAAAAGCCTTCCATATTATTGAAATTTGTTATCTGAAATATAATTATTTACCCTTATACTGAATGAGAAATAATTGACTTGATTTCACAAGTGTATAGATTTGAAAAGAAGAAAGCTGCAAATTAACTAACCTCACTGTTTTTAATTGGCTAATAAAATCATAATGCGCATAATCACTAAGTGCATTTATTATTTAATTTAGAATAAACCAATTCTATTATTTTACTTTGATTGAAATAATACAGACATCCTCGAAATAATACAGAAAACAATTGGATTATAAGAATTTCTAATATATATACACGAGAGTGAATTTTTAATAAATATAGATAAAATTCCAACCAATTTAAATATTTTTCACAGCAAAATATCACATTCATTCAAATTTTCCTTATACTATTGACAATAAATTCATTATTTTGATATTAACCATATTAGGGAAGCATATTTATGTAAAAACTTTATTTATATATTTATATTCAGATTCGAAAGAGATACATAAATAAATTTTACTAAAGAATTATTCTAAAAATGCTGATAAATAACATTTCTCACCTTCTCGTTTATATTTTATAAAATATTATAGAAACTGAAAGCTAATTGGCTCTGTTCAAGTTTTATTATTTATATTGCAAGCAAAATATTTGGATTTTTTTAATGTTTATTTACTAGACTTCTTAAATAACAGATAAAAGCGAATAATAGAAATATCACATAAACAACTAGATGGGATAAATTGTTTTTATTTATGTTAGTTTCATTATCGTATGCACTTATTAAAAATGAGTTATAATATGCATGATAAGTTTCACTTTTTTTTCACTAAAAAAGAAATTCGAATGGAGACGTTGTTTTGGCATCTAAGTTATTTATTTTATCATTTTAACAATTCCATTCGTCTTGAAAGAAGTTTTTTTTAAAACTAAATTGAATAATAACACCCACGCTTCTGTTTTTAAATATTATATTTATTATAAATTTCTGCGGAAATATTTTAAAATAATTATTCACACCGTCAGTTTAGTAAATAATTGAATGTTTTAAAGGCCCAAATTGGGGCTTCAACCATGCATTAAGTTAATATATTTATAATGTAACTAACAATTCAGACAAATATATAAATAAAAATTGTATTTTAATATATGTGGCATTGTCTCCTAAAATAATAGACGGGAAATGCTAATAAATTCGTAAATTGTGAACTAAATTTTTTGTGTTTGGTAAATTAAATTTAATTTACGAAACGCAAAAATCTAACAACTGAATTGAAATTAAAATCTTTCATTAAGAAAAATTATCAGATGAGAATAATCTTAGGATTTCAAAAATTCTTTTCTGTTCAGCGAAGGTAATTTTCTTTCTTCTGGTAGTAGAGGACAGCAAGGTCAGGCTGGATTGGAGGTTTTCAAGTTCGAGACCCAATTTCAATGACGAAAATTTGTGTAAATGGATCTCGTTCACTTTAAATCTGTAGGGGGCCAAATGTCTTCCCACTGCTGAGGCGGGGAAGCTTGGGAAGAGGAAGATGGCAGCTCAGGTGTCATCCTAGTCGTCTGATAGCAGTTCAGAATTAAGAGGCACATCCCAAAATAGGCCTAGAGTTGTTTTAAAATGGGACGTTAATATAACTAAACTAATATGACCTCTGGAGATAGGACGAAAAGAAAATTTATATCTCCACTGCCATTTTAACATTTATTTTCAAAGAATTGGAATAACGTGGATAAAAGAAGACAAAAGAAACCGCTGATGAAAAGAGCTTACAACTGAGTTGCCACATACATAAGCTAAAAATAGTCATAAATAAAATTTTAAAATTATTTCGGGAAAAATATCCATCGAGATAATTTTTCTATCAAGATATTTATGTCAGTTTTCACATATACCACTGGTGGCACTGAGTTATACCACTGGGGGTACTGAGTCAAAGGTGATCGGTATTCGGGTGCTCAAGGGTCCATGCCTTCAGAAGCTATTGCACCCCTCCTTCCGTTGTAAAGTGTAACACGTGAACAATGATTGTAATTATTTAATAAAAAGTAATTAAAATAAAAAATTTCCAAATATCCAAAGTAGGAATTGATTTTAAAAAATTGCTTTTATTTTACTTGTTAACTACTGTAATTAGTAATATTTGTTTAACAATACATTTTGAAATATTCTGCTCTTTCTTATAGCTAACTAACTAGATTCTAGAAATAATTAGGAGTCACAGTGGCCTTGTGGCAAGATCACCTGGTCTCTTCGGGAGTAGAGGTTCCAGGTGTGATCCTCGATTCCACCCGTTTGATGGAATTCAGTCTCGAATATATACAAAATAATATATATACAACGATATACACACAAAACAAAGAACTTGATAAATAAAATGTAATCTGCAGCTTTAACACTAAAATGTAGATTCATACCAAATTTTGAACCGAATCTGTCAAGGCCGACGATCTGATATTTGACATATCTGCTAGGGCCACGAGGTGGTAAGACTGCGGAATCGTAGGGTTTTAGGTTCAATATCCAATTCCACCAAAGAATCGTCATTTAAGCGGGTCTAACACAAGTTAAAGCCGGGACTAATGTTCAGGAATGGCTAATGGATACCAAGGTTAATGTTTAGGAATGTCTAATAGAGACCAGGGCTAATGTTCAGGAATGGCTTAAGGAAGGTCAGGGCTAATGTTCAGGAATGGCTAATGGAGACCAGGGCTAATGTTCAGGAATGGCTAATGGGGGAAAGATGCTAATATTCAGGGATGGCTAATGGAGCCCAGGATTAATGTTCAGGAATGGCTAAATCAGGGCTAAATGTTCTTCAGTTGATGTAGTGCAGAAGCTCAGAGGGAAGGGGGGAGGGAAGACGTTGTCCTCCTCATCTGACCAAGATTCAAAATTACGTGGTCCATCCTAAAATTCCTCTAAAAGTTGCTTTTAAAACGGTACGTTAATATAAAAATTAAACTAATCAAGAAATAATTATATTATTTTACGTTTTATAGGGGGTACTGTGAGGGAGGTGAGTAAAAAGGGTGGATAATATATATAAGTAAGGAGAAAAAATAAATTTGTTTGTTTTTTACTCTCTCATTAGAGTATCTGTTTTAAAATTCAATAGTAACTGAGGACCCAATCTATCCTCAATTTATTTCGAAATATTTTGAGATTCGGCGATGCATAAAACTCAGCTACGAAACTCGATCTGAAGCGATATGGAAATTTGTCTGCGAATTTAATGAAGTAGCAAATGAAATGTTGAACCAATCATGATGTTTCATTAACGTACTTTCTAGGATTTTGAATTCATAAAAGACTTAAAGCAAATAGGATTTTCGATCGACAACCTTTGAGCCCCACTATTTAATTTATCGAGCAACGATAAAATACGTTATACCCATTAATTGACAATTCTGAGTCCATCGTTTATGTAAAGCCACGAAGGATTCTCTTTTCCCGAATGAAATGACAAAATATTATGTATCCACTTAACCGTCCACTGAAGCAGGTCAATCGATATGCCACAACGTGTATCGAAAAATCGATTCATCGTTTGCAGATGATACCACATCGTTTGTGTTTATCATACGCGGAAATTTCTATTCGTGGATTAATGCAAGAAGAAATTAATTACGCTCATTAATCGATACTTATTTATTTAGAAGTTTTTATGAAACGAAAGTTTCCGAGATATCGTTGTGTAAAGAGCATTCCGATTCGATAATTAGTTATATAATATGTAATAAACTTCTATGTAATGATAGAATTACTGAACAAATAAAAAATATAAAATATGCATTTGTGTATATCTCACTATTGTTACTCCAAAAACCTTACTGTCTGACTTAAACTACTAAATATTCATATATGTAAATTACAAAAGAAAACTGGACGATTGGACGCTATTTATTTAGAATTTAATTAAGTGTATTTTGTGTATATCCCACTATTGTTAGTCCGCAAGCCATACTGTCTGACTTAAAGCTACTACATTTACATCTATGTATATTACAAAAGAAAACTGGGGGCCAGGACGCTATTTAAAATTTAACTAAGGGGTTTTAAATTATTAAATTCAATTGAAGAAATTTAGAAATTTTGTTGAAGAAATTTTTTTTTGTAATGAACTTCCAAAAACTTAGATTGTTTAGTTTAGTGATATTTAAGTCCTGTTTTAGAGCTACAGGGGCATAATTCGTAATTCTGAACAGTTATGGTCAGATGACGAGAACCGCATTTGAGCTGGTATCTCTAAGAAAGGATCACAAAACTATCTTTTCAAGGAAAATACGCTTATCACTGATTGTTTTAGCATGATCTAGACCAATTTACGCAGCTGACTTTCAGGGGAATCAAGTTTTGAATACGAGTGTGAATAAGTAAATTTTCACCAGTTAACCCCTTAACCGGTTTGCCCGTACGCCGTAAGTGCATCGATTTATCGAATTTTGATTGTTGTAAACAAAAAAATTAATCATGCATAACAATTATAATTCAATAGTAAAATAACTTCGAATAAGTAGATAAGCCAAGTATTCCTTGGATTTCCATTTGAATCAAAATGAGAAAATATTCCCAAAATAGAAGGTGTCATCTTATTAATTAAGGAAAATAACCCAGTTAAGGGGTTAAGTATGGTATCTATTTCTTGAAGTCTCACAAGTCTCTCTTTTTAAAACCAAATGATGATGCATGTACACATTGAACGCATTATAAATGATTGCATTAAAAATTTTGCAAAAAATGATAATTATAGCGAATAATATTTCATTTTTATTAGATAAAAACTTATATACCTAGTTTGCCATGTTTACACGTTGAACGAACTTAACTGGCTGACATTTCCTCATATTTTCATACTAAGCTGACATTTCGTTTAGAACTTGACTAAATGCATACGTAATGAAAGTGCTTGAAAAGTAGAATATTATCCTATCAACAAATCTAATATTTATTTTTAAATTATATAAGGTGATTATTAATATGCTAACAAATGAAATAAAAACAATGTAAGCTGTACTCATATTATTTTTCATTTCATCTTAGTAAATCTTAATGTTCACTTATAAAACTTTAATTTTCCCTCACGTATTAAGATGTCAAAAATATTCTAAATTCTAGCATTGTTAAGCGGCTTATTATAAGACGATTATAGGCGCAAAGTTTTGAGCTCAAGTTGTCCACACTTACTTTAAATCCCTGACTTTCCCATTCTTTTAATAAGAGAGATGATTTTGTTTTATTCTGCAGTGATATTCCCGGATTTCTTAAAGTTTCTCGTTTGTTTTGATAGTTGAATAATAAAATTATTTCTCGATGCTTTTAATAATGATAAAGTGATTACTTTTGAATGTATTAATTTGAAAATAAGTAAAGTGATAATAAGAAAAGGCGTCGTTTTAAATCTTTAGTTTTGAAAGTTTTTGTAATACATCCATTTCAACCACAGGACAACTCTCGCGACGATTCATTTTATTACTTTTTTTATCATTACTTTATTTTAATCTGAAGGAAAGCAAAATAAAAAAAAAGATTAAAATGAAATATGCTATGCATATTTCGATGTATCATGTCAGAACATCATTTCTTGAACGGCCAAGTACCACGTGCTCGTGCAAGTTAAATTATATTTTTTATTCATTTTAATGGTTTCATTGAATGAGTCCCTTTAGTATTGCAAACGATCCAAAAACTTAGTCTCGCATTTATTGTTTTAAAAAAAATTCACTTTTTCTATTTCGTTTCACATAATTGCGTACTTGACATTTTCCTAGGTTTTATTTTCTTTAGTAATTAACATATTTTTTTAAAAAAATCAGAGCTATTGTAAATGTAATGGCAACGCGTTATTAAAAGCTTAATTTTTGACAAGCTCGTGCAGATAATAAAATTTTTATTTTTCGCCTACGGATTTTTGTTGACGCCAAAACCCTCATCCCCAAAACAACATCTTAATCTGAAATTTTGAAATTACCTCATGTGTGGTTATGCGACTGGGAACTTAAGTCATCGGAACCATACTGCGCAAAGTGACACTTTTAGTTTTCATGTAAGCATGCGTGTTTAAGACTTGTGCATGTGCGCTTACAAGAGCACCCACATATACTTGTTCGCCACTCAAATATCATCCGCCAAGGCCTAGCTATTGCATCTCAATCAAACTTGAATGACTGAAAGCCGCTACAGCATTGGCGGGCACTAAGTTGAATATTAAGAGCCATCCACCGATCACGATACAATCCTTCCCCCTTGAAAGAGGCCCCGTCAGGAAAGAGCTGACCCCCATCCCACCCTACCGACCCTCACCAACTTACTCAGTGTCAAGTGTCAACCTACTCAGGTACTCACCTCATCTTGAAGGAAGATTCTTACACACATATGATGCCCCCCCCCTCTTTGTGAACTTGGCATACAAACGTGCTAAATACGTTTAAATCAGTTTTAATAAAAAATTATTTTCATTCTTGCTTTGAACTTGCACTTTACCTCAAAGCCAAAAAGTATTAGTGTAACAAAAAAAATCCTTCTTTCTTTTCTTTTGAAAGATTTCGATTTATTAAAACCACGCTGTAGAATATTTAACAATACGAGAAAAATTTTACTTTGAACACATTAAGAAAATAAAAATTCATTCTTGCATTTTTTTTTTTTTTACTTTAAAAAAAATAAATTTAAAGCTATGTGCAATTCTTTTTAAATCGGATTATTAAACAAAGTTGAAATTGCTAAGAGTCCTTATAACTTTTAGAAGTTCCAAGCCTTTTTTTTTGTGATATATTGAATATTACTCATTAATTTTTCCTTTAATGTAAAAGCTATGCAATCGAACTTATTCAAATTATAACCAATTGGTATCTAATTTAATTTTAGGATATCTTTTTAATGATGATAATGATCTCGTGTCTGCTTTACAACGGAAAGAGAGGATGCAGTAGCTTCTGAGGGTATGGATCCCTGAGCACCCGAGGACAGAACTGACTTCTAGCTCATGACCAAACTGGCTTCTAGCTCATATGAGGATGATACACACACATTCGCTAGCACAGCCCCTTTTTACAGGGGAAGCGCATTCACCCAACTCAAAGATAGTACATAGAAGAGCAACCATGCCCTAACCGGGACTCAAACCCGGGACGTCCAGATCATGAGGAAGACGCGCTACCTCTGTGCCAGGATGCCGGAATAACTCCCAAACAATATTCCTAATTATTTATCATTTGTAAATTTTATGTTTCATAATTCAAAAAAAAAATTGGTATTTATAATTTTTAAGCAAATTTTGGTTCTTTTGTTAAATATCCTTCGGATTGTATTTACAAAAAACTTTGACTTTCATTTCTAAATTATTTTATTTTTGTAGTGCACTTTCATAAGCGTTATACTAAAACTTATTTTAAAGAAAATAACTTGAAGCTAAGCGTCCTGTCATTCCAATTTGACAAAATTTTCTACTTAAAAGTTCTTATATATATAAAAAATTAAATAAAAAAGAGGGAAAATATTTGGTTTTAAAAGTTTGGAGAAAAAGAAGGAAAGATTTGCATTGATTAAAGGGCCCTTAAAAAATTTGATCTTCGATTTCTTTATTTATGCTAAAAACAACTAAATGCTGTAATGTATCCGTTACGCATTAAGCAACGTGCAAAGAATATGCTGAAGTAATCACAAATCCATTTCCATCGTTACTTATTTTCCAGTTACTTATTTTCATCTTAAGACTCATTTACTGAAGATTTATTTTGCAGTCTCTGGGTGTACTTATTTTAACGCTAAAGTACAAACCAATCTTTTCAAAAACGTGAAAAGAAAATAGCGAAAGTCGGAAGATTAATTGGGGGAAATCGCTCCTGAGTAGGCGTTGTGAAGTGTATCCAAAATAGTCTTAATGGAAAGTGAAGAGAAATGCTCACATGTGACCACCCAAACCTCTCAAAGATGCATTAGTTTTGACATCAAGTCATTACTTTTAAAGAAAATCTAGTGACAGGATGCTTTTAAAAATCTTCTTCCTCCATTTAGCAATGTTGATTCGATTACAAGAAAAAAAAAATAATCAACAAATAAATAAATAAATGCTTTTCCGGGACCATGCATGCTTTTGAAAATATTAAAACGCTTTAAATTAATCATGATATATTTTTAAAAAGCTCGTGTATCATGAATGTGAAAGATAATAAATAAAAACTCGGATGAAAAGATGGGTTAAAGGGTATTGAAAATCCATCTTTGTAGTAAGAATGAGATTTTACTGAAAGAGATATGAGATTTTTCATACCATTAATAAGTTTAACATACGTCAACAAGTTAGATACTTACAGAAAACTACGTGGAGCTATAGATATTTTGCAAAAGTCCTTCAAAAAGTTTTTCCAGGATAGATTATTGAACTCAGATCTATTAATTTTAACACCTAATTATTATTTGATTGTATAAAAAATTTTTGTTCAAAATTTTGCCTAATTATATAAAGTTTTTGCACACCGATGGAGCCTCTGGCTCACCATTCAAGATTGTGCAACACTTTGACACTTTATTTATTTATTTATTTCCCAAATTTAATTATTAAAAATGCCTACTAATGGTTAAGAAATATATATTAATTTTTCAAAGAGATTCGGCTTAAAAGAATTATGTATATCCTTTTTTCATAGCAATAAACAAATCTTTGTATTTGGTGAATAATTTTGCATGCATTTATTTTTCGGAGTGTCGAGGATTTAGTTAGTTAAACATTAGTATAAATAACAACTTTTCTTCTCAATAACTTCACATAAAAACCAATTTAAAGTTTTTAATTTCAAAAAGATTTTATTACCACCAAATTTATTTTTTCATTAAAAATTTTTTATTTTATTAATTAATAATTTTTTATTTAAAAAAATTATGATTCAAAAATATAAATATTTAAAGTACATTTTATAATATTTCTACTTTATTAGTATGGATATGTGCCCATGATGATGTCAAAGATTTTTGTGCACTTTATTATTATAACAGTATGATTGTTCAGAAGCCAATATCCGTTAAATAATGAACAAATAATGTGAAAAAAAAGTTAAGTCAGTTCTGATGTAGATCAAGAAAGAAAAATTTCATTTTATTTTCTTTTTTGTTAGATGATTTCAATTACTATAACTAATTGATAAAAAAATTATACCTGTCCAAAACAAAAGCAAGTTTGTATCCATTGAAAATAAATCAGAATAGACTCGGAACACAAATGGCATTGAATTTTCAACGCTAATTGAGGCAAAGCAATACAGATTAGAATTTTCTAATTTTCTTTATTCTGCATTATTTAAATTCAAAAGTACTTCAAAATTAATCCGAAAAATCAATTAGTTAGCAATGTTAAATTTTAATTGTATCAGGCAATAAGAAAATATACAGAATCGTTTGAAATAATCTGCTGAAAGCATGTTAAGCCTAACCTCATTAGCATGGAGAAAAACAAACTGAATTCGTTACTTCTCTGAGGTGAGGAAATGAAGATTTTTAGTGGAAAAGTTTGTTTTTAATTAATTAACAAAAAATAATGAATTAATATTTGAAAAAAAAACTGTATTAACACAAATGTCATCCACTGCAGGTTTTAAAAAATTTGCTTGAACTTGAGTGAATGAATAAAAAGTATATGAAAACGATTGAAAATTTGAGCTAGATATATAGGGAGAGTGTGAGATAATAATAATAAAAAGAAACGATTATTATATAAAAGGAAAAAGATTTTTATTGAATAATAAAGTAAAATGTTCATGTTATTTCTCAAAATAATGCCGCTATTATTGATTCTTTTATCTTTCTTAAGTACGAGCTTTTATATGCCTCGCCGTAGAAATATACCACCTGCAAGTGATGAAGAAATGACCAATCAATTTGAGAAAAATTGAGGTATTGACAGTGTTGTAAGGATGAATCTTCGGTTCTTCTTAACCTACTTTCCGACTTTTGTAAGCAAACATCATCAATCAGAGACGGTCACCCACTTCTTTCTTCATCGTGAATATTTTCAGATCTTTCAATGAAGATTCGATTCCTACTTCTTTCATCCAAGCGCTCACGCGTTTGGGCTGTAAATTTCACAAATTTGTATGTGAGTTGCAGTTAATTTTCTGTTTATGTCAAAAAGAAAACGGAAAGCAGAACATAAGTCGCATGAGACAGGATATTCATTAATTTTTTTAAAAAAATATATGCATTATACAGCCAGTAGCTGTTGAATCAGCAACATCATGAATCACTAACACAACTCATCCAATTCAAAACGGAACACATTTACTAGATGCTTCTCTTACTATGATCAAATCTGCTTACTGAAAATATAATCACAAACTTGTTTATTATTGATATGATAGTTAAATTTGTTAACCCGATTAAACGTGTTGATATGATAGTTACTTTACCTACATTTCGTTGGAATTAAGCAACATTCGTGCTTTTTCATTATATGCAAGCTTTTAAAAATAATTTAAAATTTAATATTTGGATTTTATTCGAAGTATTCGGAATTGTTGAGGCTAAAGAGGTTTCTTCTTTTTCAGGTATAAATACAAATAAATATGCAAAAGTCAAAGAATTTTTTATTGCGCATTTTCCAAAACGCGCTTCACCAAGGGACACTGGGGATAGCTTTCAGTTAGGGGTATCCATGGATAAAAAGTTACTTGCACAATTGCTTTGTTCAAAACATTTTACTGGTTTTTTCTGATTTAGGTTTTAAGGTCTTTTGTTTGTTTTCAACAATTTCTGCTGTCTATTTGGATTCAAATTTGCTATTATATGTCCGTGATACTAATTTATCTCTAAAGTCTCAATTTCCTGTGATTTTCGGGTCACGAGGGGGCAATTTTTTTGACAAAAGTGTCAGATCCCTCACAGAAAAAATCCCTGATATGAATCCCAGCCTGAAGGTGACCCTTGAAAAAGTCTTCAGAACAGATTCATAGTATTTTTTTCTTTCGATCTTGATTTTTACTTTAAACTTAATTCTTATTTTTAATTTAGTTCCTTTCTATGTGTGTATTTTTATCACTCTAACAATAATAAAATTCTGCGGGATTCCGCTTTCCGTATTTTCTTTGTAATTAATTTCTATGTTTCGAATTCAACAGCGCTGAAATCCTTTATCCTTCAGATTTTTAGATAACTTATCACATTCGTTTTCAAAACAAGAGAGAAAGTTCTATGGTCAATCTGTAAATATGAAATTCCAGTTGTCCAAAGTGCAGTAATACTTTTTAAAAGTATAAAGTTCTCAAGTTAAAATCAAGGAAATTTAATGGATTAAATCAAGAAATATGACCTTCACGTGGCATGGAATTAAGTCATTAATTAGAGCTTGGCTTAAATAAATGGCCAGCTTTGGAACTACTATTTTGGCGGGATGGCTATTTTACAAAAGATCTTTTAGTATGAGTCGTGACGGCATTTAACCAAGCATCCTCTTTTTAAATGCTCATGCTTAGTACAAATTGAACGTTTGGCTCTATAAAGTTCATAAATCTTACATTTAATGGATTTGTGATTCAATTGTGTTTCTATAAACTTTTCGAGTTCACATAAAATATCCGTTAGAGTTCAATATAAGTCCAGTAAATTTAAGAATATCCTCTGCACTGAAATACAAAGAACGGGCCATGATTTTTTGACATATGCTAACTATATTAAAACTATAATGTGCAGAAACCAGATCTCTTTCATTATTGACACTAGAACTTCTTAAATTAGTGAATCACCAAGTGACCTCCATTCATGGGGTATATTATGTTTGAACGGTCATTGGCACAATTTATGTCTGTAATCCTAACCACTAATCAGTAAGATGTTTATTTTTTTCCTACTCATAATAAAAGTAGAGAAAAGATTATTTAATAGATAGTAAATGTGAATCATAGGCAATTTACTCATTGAACAAAGTGTTAAAATGAAGGAAATACTAACTAAGCATGGCCTATTCCACTCGTATCAAATTCTTCGCTGAATGAAAATTTTTACTGTAATTCGAATATGGTTGACGCGACAGTAAAAGTTCTAAGTAATACTCGCTTTCATGTTGCGTATTTGCAAACGTTTGATGAGTTGCAGATTGAATAGTAGTTGCGATAAGTTACTTTAAATCATGAAAATTATTGAAAAATTTTTTATGCAAACTATTTTTTCATAATCTCATATGATTTGATTTTGAAATCATCATCTATATATTTCTGAGATATAGCAATATAATGAAATATGTATTTTTCCGATAGCAGGACGCTATCGAAAAATCTCCGAAGAGATTTGGCGGAATCCTACATTATTTGGCGATATTTCGATTTAAAAGTACTGTAAAAAATTTGGCGGAATTTTACAGTATTTGGCGATTTTCCCTTGCTCCCGTCTAACGGAAAAGTACTGTGAAATAAAACATTACGCGCCATTTTATTATTTTGAAGAATCGAAGAAACATCTTTACTTGAAAGTTTTTTTTCTTGTTACTTAATTTTGAAATATATTTAAGAATTATCGCAAATCTTGCTCACTTAACATTTCAGTTAACCTCAAGCTAAATCTGTGGGAATATATGCTTATTAATTCAACGCATATTTATGGATTATAATAATTCATTTTCTTCATTCTTCATATCTTAAAAAAATATATAACTTTCGTGAAATATGTTTATAACCATTCCATAATAAAAATTATTTTAATTTTCACGTCACGATTTTATTATTAAATCTCGAATAACAATAGGATCCGAATTTAATAATGAAACGAAAACAATGCATTTGATCAATCATCAATTCTTACTGAATTCCAATTACTTTTAATAACATTCCCGCAATTTGGTTTTAACAATTGTTTTTCCAAAAGTCAAGATGTTTGCATGCAATAATATATCAACGCTTGACAACGAAGCAAAAATCACCAGTTTCCATAACAATCCAGCTTTTGGGAACCATTTTTATAAACAATGAAAAATCACAGATGAATTATTTATCGCGAAACATGATGAAGAAGGTCGATTTTAAAAGCGCATCCGAAATTATAATCAGAAACTAACTTAAATTGAAAACAGAATTTAGATATCACATTTGTGTGAGTTGAAACATTCATAAATAACAAATAACATTTATGATGCCAAAATATATTTCCCGCAGAGAACCTTCCTAATTTGCTTTCCACGTTTTGCATGGTATTTATAATGAGCTTGCCTCCTGCTAAAAGCATATTTTCGGAACAAATTATTAACAACAATAGACTCTCGAATGAAATAAAAGCTCTTAAACCTTTTCTTTTCGGTTTGCGGCTGACTGGAGAGTAGGGATCAATATTTAAATTATGCATCGAATATAATCACTTCAGTTCCCTCAAGCAACAAAATAGTTAAAATAACAGATCTGATATTTTCAGCCGGCGAGACGACTAATTTGTCATTGTGCATTTGTTGGCTAGAAATGTTGTACGTTAATTTAATTTGTTTGGGACTTCATGCTGTCTTATGAATTCTTTTTTTTTTTCGTCTATTCTGAATAATAACGAAAAAAAATTCATAAAACAAGACGGATAATTCCGCTTAATTTTTTTTTCTTGAAAAGTACTTCTGAATTATCTGGTAATATGTTATATACTGAATCTGAATATTTGCTGTGAAATGTTAAGGAAATGTTCTTTGTCGAAAAGTATAGTTTATTAAAATAGAAAGAATTGTCTTAACATTGAATTCAAAAGAATCAAAATATTTTTATAATTTGAGAAAAGATGAACGTGAAATTAAGATTTAGAGAATAGCTGAAAGACAATTAATCTGGAATATCAAAATAAGTTTTAGATAACATTTTGAAGCCTTTGTCATTTCTTAAGATTGAATTTATCTTATTTTAAATCTGCATCTCTGAAATTGGAATGAATTCAGCAATTTCTTTCATTAATTAATTTCAACGAGATGATTCTTTTATGTTTTCATCTACCTTTTATGTAAGTTATTTAGTATAGTACCAAATTACAATAATTTCGTTCTTATTTGGGAATATTTTAGGCCACCTACTGTGAATAACGTATTGGTTGTTATAGCAATAAAAATTTGTATAAATTCGAAAGTTGTAACAATAACTTTGCCAAGAACAAAAAAGGCTTGCAAATGAACGAAATAAAAATAAACAAATTAATACCTTTTTCTAGGGCTTTAAATTTGTTATAAGTCTTTCACTTTTTTCTATATATTTATAAAGATTAATGCTTATATGTGTTTGGCTCACATCTACAGTTTTTTTTTGTGTTGTTGTTCTTGATGAAACTTAGCATGAAGGTACTTATAAAATCCTTTTTTAATTATCTGTTCAATTTTTTAGCGCTTCAAAAACGACAAATTATATCTTAAATAAAAATGGACAGAAAAATAAAAAATAAATTTCAATATGTCTGTTTCTTATTTCCCTAAATAATAATTTATATTTTTAAAATGTGCCATTTGTATTTCTAGTATTATATCGTTTCAGAATCCAAGAACTATTCTTGTTTTAGAAGTTGTATAATTACATATTAACTTATTTTTGTGTAATTTGTTTCATCTTCCAGCTTTTTAATAATCTCAAATTACACTTTAAATTTAAAAAAATGAAAAAAATAATTAAAACAAATTTAATATTCTTCTTTTCAGGATTAAACATTAATGAATGCAACTAATATTTTCAGTCAATATTATATCGTCGCCAAATTTGAGATGTTGTTTCACAAGGCATTGAACTTGATGTAATTACTCCCCAAATTACTTTATGTAATCTATTTCATTTATTCAGTCTTTAAACAATGACAGATTACATCTCAAATATAACCCCCCCCCCAAATAATTGATTACGCATTTCCCATAGAGAAACACTTTTCTCCCTTGGAAAAACAATAGCACACCACTTGTCCTCTCAACTCCTCCGTTTACTCGATTTTTATGAAGCCGTCACGACATTTTGCGTATTACAGAGTCCGGAGTAATTTTCACATCGTGCATTAACTGGCGCAAGTTCAAGTCGTGACAATGTTATTTATATTGGACTCCCTCTTTCTTCGCCGGGAACACGATTACTCCAGATCGAAAAAGTGTACAAATGTAATAAATTTTCTCAAATGAATAAGTACGTGACCTCGAAGCAATTTTAAACTTGAACAACGAAGGTGATGAAGGCCGGGAACAATGGAAAACTGGAATGTACGTGGTAATTCACGGTAAACAACAGCCAGAGAATTCAAAACATAATCTTTATCTCAACTATTCTAGATGCTGTTAAGGCTGGGAAGAGTTCGAAGGATTGTGACATATCTTATTTGCTGACAGGAAATCCTTATTTTTAATAAGAAAAGTTAAGGTCACATGATACAGTTTCAAACTTTTGATTGCAACTTTATACTTTTTCTACTGAATGTAAGAAAATATTTTTGTATTATTCTGAATTTAATATCACAAATATATATATATATATATATATATATATATATATATATATATATATAATTTACGGTCACAAATTTTAAGTTATCATGTGAAAACATTAATATTTTTAAGCGATTATTTGTCCAGTCTGAAAAAAATTACTAGACTTCTCTCTCTCTCTCTCTCTCTCTCTCTCTCTCTCTCTCTCTCTCTCTAATGTGATTTTTTAAAACTTTCATTTTCAATTTTCTAGCTATCAAAGTTTCGGGGCTCGATCAATTTTAAGATTTAAAAAAAAGTAATTTCGACGAAAAATTCCCTATTACTGGTAGTTATTATATATGTGGTAAAATCCAATGAACGTAATCCAAATTGAAATTAAAATTTTATTCTAATATTTACAGTATTTTTAGAAATGCAATTATTAAGAATGCGCTTATAATATCATTAAAGAATAAATATAAATAGCGTTCTACAAGATTGCAATAGTTAAAACCATTTTTTGAGCGCAAGATTAATTATTTAAAAGTAAAAAATTGTGAACATACTGGAAGATGACGTCATTTCATAGAAACCACAATCAAAAAGCAATTGATAGCAACTTTAATTAAATATTTCAAACAATACAGGCAAAACAAATCTCAAATGTCATGGGTCAGGTGACTCACTATCTGCCAATGAAAAAACGAATATTTTTTTGCCCCCCAAATGTTGTAGACACCAAAACCTACTAACCAAAACAACATCATGTTCTCACATGACAATATCAGAGAAGGAAATTGTGCTATTTTCAATCGTGTGTGTGTGTGCGTGTGTAACGATTATTATTGACATAATATTATTATTATGACATAATATTAATATTATTGACATAATATTATTTTGATTTTCACAGATTGCAGAGTCGTGGTCGGAAATCAGGGAGAAGTTACATTTTTAGGTTCGCTTTATTCCATTTCGAGAGGCCCGTATTACGTACGAGCAGAACGGACGTAAAAACAGAAGAAAAAAAAGCATAAAGAATGAAAAGGGACGAAATCATTTAACTTGGACTTATATACTATGAGATTCTCATAAATTTGACACGTGTCCAATTTTGACAGGAATTATCACACGTAATGACCTTGACAAGAGAAACACAAGGACCCAGAAAAATCCGTTTACGTCATTGATGTCTATCCCTTCATTCGGCATATAGACTGATGGCCCAGATAGATTTATTAAATAGAAAAAAGTGGAAGGGGATCAGGAAGTAATAAAACCTTTTAAAATGAAGTTATTATGGGCTAAATTAATTACAATTGAAATTAGAGTTTAAAATGTCATTATTTAATATAAATAAAGCTTATTTGGTATAAAACTTTGGTGTCTATTTGTATGAACAAAAATAAATAATTTAATGCATGAATTTTAGATAATATGCATTGACTTTTAATAAATTTGGGAAAATTAGTGATTGAAAAAATATCCACATATATTTCAAAATGCATTAAACATAGATCATACATAACTCATTGTTTGTAGATTAATTTGATAACACAGATTATGTTAGCATTGCTTCATGTGTATATATAATATTTCCTCATTCATACTATTACGTAAACAATATATTATCTAGCATCCCTACTTACAGTATATGGTAACACAATTATGTTAACCACTGGAGCTGATCCTCCCACAACATTTTCGCATGCTCTCCAATAAATCTATATATGCATTGTTAACCGAATATCATTGGCCAATGATTACAAACAAACCTAGAAGGATATGAAATTAATAGACATTTGGGATATTTGCACACAAATACAGGAAAACTGAATGTGTATTCTAAACCCATTTATTTCGATTCACTAACATCAAAATTTAAAATACAGCTACAAATACAGTTTAAAAAATGACATCCTAATTTCATATGATTATGTCATTGCGTTTCTTAGATACCGCGTTTATATGTTTTTAGAAGTATAAACCGACAGGCGAACAACTCCATGATGGATTTGGTTTTAATTTGCTACACTTGAGAAATAAAACTTATGTGCAAAGTTTTGTCCATCGAACTTTATCTTTTTTGTAGCAATCGCATTAAACTATATTGGAACAACCAGAAAGGTGAACTTCTTAATGTATTTCATTCAAAATTTGATAGAAAACTATAAATTTGGAATAAAACCTATACCAATTTTTACCCGATTCCTTCAAGCTATTGACAGAAACCTAGAAGTTATAGGCACAGGATGGCATCATGTTATGTTCATTAACAGACATATTCTAAAAATGTGCTTTTATGAATTCAGTTAGGTCCAAATGATTCGTCAAAATTTCGCATACAAATTTTTTGACGGTTACTTTGTTGTTGTTTGTATAATAGAAAACTTTCTATCATATTTTGTTGTTATTATTAGTGGCATTTGCCATGGACAAGCTTCGCTGAGGCATCAACGAGTTTTAAGCCGAAATGAGCGTCTCTTGTTTTGAAGCAGTGCCAACTATGTCCAAGAGTACGATTTAGCTACTCACTCATTACAGACGCTTGTACAGTCCCTTTTTACAGGAGGGTACATTCATGCACCTTACAGATAGAACACAGAAGCACAACCATACCCGAACTGGGACTCCCAGCTTTCGGGGAAGAAATGCTACTCTTATACCACGACGCCGGATATCATATTTCAATTTATAGTATTAAAGTTAGATAGGAAGAGGTCGATAGTTTCTCTGTCATCAGTATATACAAATCTCTTATCTAACTAGCCTCTAAGAAACATAAAATGCATCATCTTTATTGCTTTTGTTTGAATCCCTCACGTTTATTGCCTTAAGATGAAATTTCATTCCTCAGTGAATATGAAGCAAAATCGTTATGAATAACCAATAGCCCCTGAATACCAGACATCTAATTTTTTATTAGGGAAATATGCTATTATTGCTTTTTTTAAAAAAATCTTAACTTAAGCTTGCAATTCATACCACACTCTTGTGTTTTCTTATAGGTCACGTGACTTTGACGGTCCGCTATTCGAAATACTTTCACAGCTACTCAGAATTAATTATTTTCCAGTACCGGAATTAGATAATCTACAAAGAATTATTCTTTACCTTAGATATTTTCTTTAGAAAATATTAGTCAAAACGAAAACATTAGTAGAACTGAATAATTTGAAAAAGTGAGTAGAAATTGAAATAGTTTTAAGATTTTTATTTAAAACTTATTTTAATAATTATTTTTGTTTAATTTAAGGATATTGTATAAATATTGAAAATTTCTCTGGAATATTTTAATTATATAATTATATTTTTACTAAATTATATTTGGTGCATTTTTTTAATGAAAACTAAAAATTTTCAGATAAAAAAAATAGAAAAACTTTTTTTATAAAATCTTTATTGTCCAGAGACTTCTAGTTTTTCAGTAACTCATGACAATTGGCTGTTAAATGAACGATGTTAGACATCCCAATGGGGCTATACAAATAAATGTCTAACTCTATATTTGTTTTTTTATTCTGTACACTATTTGATGTGCTTCCTTAATTTTGTTGGTGCTTCTTTTCTTTCTATTTTATTTAAGAAGTGCATCGTAAAATATGTTAGGAACATCAAAATCAAAACTGATTTAATATATATTTAAGCTAAATGGCTTAAGTTTGTGCGATGAAAATATTTATGTTTACAACTAAACTGAATACTAATTTGCATGAAATTCAATATGCTATTTGTTCTCTTAGAATAATGTTGTTTTTAAGCGTAAAATGAATACTGGTGCATTTTCAAAAGCAACCCATTTATTTGTCTGTCCTGAAAAATATTTCCTTCTTTTTACAGCTAAAACTTTTCCCATAAAGGTTTTTATATTGTTTGGATATATATATATATATATATA
>JAOUZG010036560.1:2242471-2267809 GCA_026289955.1 Argiope argentata
ATATATATATATATATGAGAAGTTTGTAAATAGAATTTTGTATAGAGACTTTGATTTACCTCATGAAAGAATTTTAAGTAATTTTATCATTCCAAATCTGTAAAATTCCTTTTCCGAAGTTTTGGCATCGTTGCTGCAAACAGTGGATTAACAATCTGTCGGTTTCTACTTTTTGATGTATGAAAATCCGATAACTCAAAGACGCCAAATGAATTAATATATCAAATTTTGTATGTGATTTTTTTTTTTACTACAAGTGTAATTTTGTGTCAAGCTTTTGTTTAAATCGTTTTGGAAAAACTCATCTAAAACACAAATTGTATTTTCAGATATTATTAATCGCATGCTAGAGATTATTCGATAAATTACTCGCCAAGAGAGGCATTATTAATTTTGTAAAATTGCTAAATTCATGCCAAATGTTAATATTTTGTAACTATTACATGCCAGTTCCATGCAAAGTGTTCTCTGGGATACTGTTTTTATTATATTTATATTGGAATATATGCTAGAAAGTTTTGAGATTATTTTCGTTGGTTTACATAAAAAATAAAAGATTAAAATGAAATCTGCTATGCATATTTCAATGTATCATGTCAGAACATAATTTCTTGAACGGCCAAGCACCGCGTGCTCGTGCAAGTAAATTATATTTTTATTCCTTTTATTTGTTTCGTTGAATGAGACACTTTAGTATTGCAAACGATCCAAAAAGCTTTGTCTCGAATTTACTGTTTTAAAAAATGTCACATTTCCTATTTATTTCATTTCATATTATCGCGTGCACAAAATACCATTTATCTAAGTTTTATTTGCTGTAGTCATTAATTTATTTTTTTAAATCAACTTTTGTAAATGAAATAGCAACGCTTTAATTAAAAGCTGATTTTTTTAGATGTTTGTGCAGATAATATAATTTTTATTTTTCGCTTACGGATTAAAAAATGCATAACCTCCAATACGGCATTGTTGACTCCACTAACATAATTCCCAAAATAATAGCATGTTCTAATGATGAAAAAAATTACCACGTTTAAAGCAATTTTTTTTTCATATATTGAAACCATTTTTGCACAAAGCTTTTTTTGTTCATAAAAGTCACAAATCTCTTTTTTTAATTAGTGTTCTTAATATTTACAACAAATAGTTTCATGCTTTTCAAACTCTGTATTCAGACACTCATTCCGAATTTATGTTTAATCAAAATAATTTTCTGAAAAAAATGCATAACCTCCAATACGGCATTATACAGTCCAAGATATATTAGATATTTACCCTTGCTTTACGTTCGTCAGCAACTTACGCACGCACGCAAAATATCAGATTTTCCTGAAGTACAAAAACGAAAGGGCGTTTTAAAAACGCATCAACGTCTTTACAGACGTAGGACATCCCCTCGAATTAATCAAAAACGAAGACTGCCATTTCGCTACAGATTTTTTTTTAAAAAATACATTATGAAGTTGATTAGTTCTACATATCCTTGCTTGGTAAATTTAAAAATATAGAGTTCGCAAATAGATAGCATTGGTGAACTATAAATTACGCCACGATGTAAAAGCAGTCGATCAATTTCCTTTCGCGGAAAACACTCCCACCAGGTAATTAAGTTATCCAAGCTCCTTGTGCCACGGAAAACATCAATCAGAGAGCTTTAATAATCGATTCTCTGTGCTCGACAGAAAGTAGTACAACAGCTCTGCAAGGGACAAACTGAAATAAGCATACCAATTTTCTACCTTAACATGCAATCCTTGATCATCAACACGCAAGTGCCAAGTCGTTCAAGTTGTCACATTTGATCCTGCCAACAATTGGAAAGAAAGAGTGTCAATATAAATATCTGGTTTTGAGTAAAATGTGATTGGAAAGTTTATCTGTGTGGCGTGATTGGTTGTGAACTGAATTAGATTTCAAGATTGGGATTGGAAGAAAACGGGGTTGGTTTGTGTCGATAAAATATTCAGACGCCACCGATAATAATTTGAGAAAACTATTAGAATTATTATTTTTTTCCTACCATTTAATTCGACATGACATGAATTATGAATGTAGATGGATACAAATGCAACATGTCACAAAAAGCAATTGACATAAAGGTAAATAAATGTTGAAATAATCGAAGAAATGAATGAATTGGTAATGAATATTTAGCTGTCTTCAATAACAGACACGAAAGTTTCTGGATTTTCCATAGGCCTTGAATTTCAAAAAACCAAGAACCATTTTTAATGAAATAAATTCTTATTATATACTGGGTATTATTTTTGAAATAAAAATTACCTTTTTTAAAGTTTTTTTTTCTTTTTAATTTAGATAGATTTTTCAAACATTGAAGTTAACGAGGTCGCATTATTTTTATATAATTATGTCTTAGTATGAAATAATATTTATGAAATTAGAAATTTATAAAATCGAAATATTAAATTTAGCGATGAATATTCTGAACATAAAGTTTTGTTATGTTATATAAAGATGAAATATTTCATGACCTTATTGTTTAAGTCTCATAAGCCCTAGGATCCAATTCTTTGTGACCTTTTTCATTTAGACACACATTATTTCTCTCTAATAGAGCTTAGATACCTTAAAGAAGAAAATAATAATTCATTTTTGACTTTTTCCGCTTGTTCAAATGACTTAAAAATTTGAAATAATTATCTAGTTTAATTTGTAAAGTCATATACCAAATTTTATTATGCTAGCTTCTTGTGGTTAAATTTTATTTATTATTATTCTACCTTTTTGCACAAGAATAATTTTAGATCTTCGAAAAATGAAATTGGCTTTATTCCATAGAATTATCGTTTCTTCAAACACATAAAGCAATATTATTTCAAAAGTGATTTAATTGTACTTGGAAAGGAATTAAGTTGTAGGAGATTCGTCACCTCAAAGTTTAATCTTTTCAATCTTGTAATACTTTGTCTTTCTATATTTTGTGTTAAAAAATAAACAAAAACAACTGCGTGTTGGATGAAAATATATATCGCAAATACCAATTGCATTGATGATGAATTTCGCTTCGTATGGGAGTTTTATCGCCAAATTTTGTTTTGTTAAATCCGATTGCTTCATTGATTAAGTTTTGATGATTTAAGCTTTTAATAAACATTCTTTAAGCCTTAATCAACTGATCAATATGATACCTAAAATTGCAAGTCTTTTCAAAAATTTTGCATTATAGCATTAAAATGATAATGCATTACATCATTTTTAATGTAGTTTAAGCCAATATATGTGGGAGATCTCTGTAGGAAGCGAGTCTTGAATCTTGAACCTTTGGGGCAAAATATCGGCCTGTACATATTTTGCCAATGGTTCCACAATCTCCAATCTCATTTATAGGAATGCTCTTGAATGAAATTCCTGGAAAAAATAAACAGAACTGCCAATCAAAATAATGAAATTATACAAAAAAAAATACTAATATAATAATTTATATTCTTGCTCCTTTATATAGCATTAGATGTTTTGTAAATTGACTATCCTTAAATTTCCTTAAAAAGAAACTTTTAAGTATTCTTTATTCGAATGTAAGATAACTCTAATAAATTCCATGGCCATATTTCCCATTCTAATTCCCAGAGAAATATGTCCATGAGTGACAATGATACGTTTCTTATTATTAATCTTAAGTAACAATTCCCATCACATTTCTAAGCTTATCGTCTATCATATTTCTCCCCTTAATTTTATTTTCACCTCAAAAATGAAGAATAAAACCCCCTAATCAATAACACAATCGTACAGAGCAGACTAAACCGAAAAGCAATGAAATATAAAATTCTCCATTGCTTCTGGTGACAGTGATTTAATTACCACCCCCAAAACCCCACTCCCGTTTTTAGGGACGAGGGAGATTTATTTCGTTATAGTCAGAGTGACCGCACTTTCCCCTTCATCAAAATTAACCAAGAAGCGATGCCAGAATTCCTCCTCTTCTCTCGTCATCTTTTCCTCCTGTCATCTGCTCCTCCTTCTTCTCCTCCTCATCTTCTTTTATTCTTCTCCTCTTTTAATGCGGAAGGTGCTGTCATCTGGTGACAAAGAGATGAGGCCCGCACAGGCTTCGCTTCATTGTTTGTGTCCGTACAGGCCCATGATAGTGGAAAGGATGGGACAACATGCTCTTGTTTCCATTGAAGACTTTACTGACTGACTATCGAATATCTACCCCCCAAACCCCTCTCTATTGGTCGATGAGCCTGGATTTGATAGCCGGGATTGCTTGCCATTGTTGCAGAGGGGACCGGTTTTAGGCGGATGAGAGAAGGCTTAGTCTTTTGAGACACCGAGCGGGAGGTCTTGGAACATCCGATGCATGTGACAGTGGAATCGAATTGGTTTGAAAGAAAGGATGGGATCGGATAAGCTTTAATACAGCGATGATACTCGAGTCGCTAGTAGGGTGAATGCAAGCTTAAAATAAATCAAATCAAAAATTGATACGCAAATTTTAAGCTATGGTTGTTTTTATCATGCCAGAACATGATGTTGATTTGGGAATGAGGTTTGTGGCCCCAACAAAAATCAGTAGGCGAAAAATAAAAATGTTATTATCTGCACGAGACTCTCAAAAAATCAGCTTTTAATAACGCGTTGTGAAAAACAAGTACATGTGAATGCTCTTGCAAGCGCACATGTACGAGTTTTAAACACGCATGTTTACATGAAAACTAAAAGTTTCACTTCGCACGGTTTGGTTCCTATGATAACCACTCATGAGGTAATTTCAAAATTTTTATTATCATATCAGAACATGATATTGTTTTGGGGATGATGACAAAAATCCGCCGGCGAAAAATAAAAAATTTATTATCTGCACGAGCCTCTCAAAAAATCAGTTTTTAATAACGCTTTGTCATCCCATTTACAAAAGCTCTGATTTTAAAAAATAAGTTAATTAGTACAGCAAATAAAACCTAGAAAAATGTCATTTTGTGTACGTGGTTATACGAAATGAAATAAATAGGATATTTTTGATAGGATAATAGGATATATTGATAGGATATAAATAGGATATATTGATATTTTTTTAAACAATAAAGGCGACACAAAGTTTTTTGGACCGTTTACAATACTAAAGTGACTCATTCAATGAAACAATAAAATGACTCATTCAATGAAACGATAAAGTGACTCATTCAATGAAACGATAGTGACTCATTCAATTAATCAACAACTTAATAATTAACATTGACACATCTCATAGATAGAACACTCATGAGAATATCCATGCCTTGACAGTGACTCGAACCCATGACGCCCAGGTCACGGGGAAAACGCGCTACCTCTGTGTCAGGACACCGGTATATATTTCTTATTTTATACGATCAGTATGTCTCCAAGATGATGCTTATCTAGAAAATGAAACCTCAAAATCTGTCTTAACAACACAACATGTCTCTGTTTCTAAAGCCTATGTGACCTTACCCATTCTTACACACAGTCATTTCAGATTAGTATAGTAGTTTATTACTAAAATATTTCAGAAATAACAACAAATAGCAAAAATGTGATTATATATAAAGTGGACATGACTAATAAAAACTAAAAAGTGCAACATTTGGAAGACAAGAATATTATATTATTGAACTTAGTAATGCTAAGTGAAAAGATGAAACATTGAACGATTTGTTTAATATTCTAAAGTAGTAGAACGCAAGAAATGTTGCATTATGTTTTGAATTCAAAGATAAGACAAAATACAATTACATAAAAATGAGACATTAAAGAGAGATTAAGCATGTAACATGAACAAAACACATTGAATATTAAAATATTTATTGGAAAAATCGGTATGATTATTTAATCGCAGCCATTCTTCGCTATTAATTAATAATTCAATCATGTTTATATGAATCTAATTAAGTCCACTGAATGATTTCGTTCTAATGTTTTCATAAATAAAGTTTGAAGTTCTCTCAATACAGACCACTGTATCTTTAACAGAAAATAAAAAGAAAAAAAATCTTTTTCGCGCTTTTCTTTATCTTGTATAAATAAGTGCCATCAGATTTCCTTTTTAATTAATTAATCAGTCGGAGGAAAAGTTTCACTTCGTCAGTAAGGGGAAATAAGCAGATAAAAATGAAGGAAAGAAAAGGAATAAAGAAAACAACAACTATAAGTGGAATTTTGTGTCATTTATATGAAGTACAATATCAGTATAATGATTACGATTTAATTGGAATTAGAGATTAAAAATGCGCAAACGATATTTTACTGTAGTTTGAAAAATCGTTAGAAGAAATACTTCTGAGAGAAAAAACAAATAAAGAGAAGATTATATAAATTTGTTTGTTTTGAAATTTTAAAAAGAATATATAATCATAATCATTTTTAAAATTCCTATAAAATTTTTAAAAATGAGTACAAAGATAAACCTTGATAACTTAAAAACAATTCTGTTTTACACATTGGTTATAGAAAATAAACAAGTCTTTCATTCTTCAAAAAGAAGATTCAGATTTTAGTTTTCATAGGATATTTTCTTTCACATGTTTTTCTTACAGTGGTTTTCTTTCGATAGAACACTAACTTTTCAATACATCTTGTAAAATGCTGTGAATCGAATGGTTTAATTTTTAGGGTGGTCTAAAGTGCCAGAATTAGTCATGATGGTCTTTATCTTATGATGAGAGAGTTAGAATTATATATATATATATATATATATATATATAATTGAATGATAATTATATACGTATAAGCGAAAAAAAATTCAAGAGGATATTTTCTATATGGTTGAAATTGAAATTCCAAAACATTTCATACATCTCTACCTTCTCCTCAGTCACTCTAAGGTTTATAAATGCACCCTAACGTCCCAATAAATAAGGCTAACAGTAAATTTATAATTTCAATCTATCGTTCTTACATATTTATTACATTTCAGTTGTAAATTATAATCAATAATTAAAAGCTGTGAGCACCCGCAATGTTTTTAAACAACAAGTAGTTTCGCAAGATATAAAGTTAGCGAAAAACAATATGCAATTCTTAAAAGCATTTTATGAAGAAAAAAATTAAATTTACTTTCATAAATATCTGTTTATGATTTATAAACTGGAAATCTATTAAAGTATGTTAAATGCTTCAGAATTATTTACTGGTACAACACAGTTTTCTGAAGCTTTCACTTGAGATGCCAATTCTTTATTTGATACGGAATTCATTATAAAAAACATGTGCGCATAAAAAAAAGCACTAATCAAAATCAATCATCAATATGAAGTTGTCCTACTTCTATTCCAAATTAACTTATCAAGGACATTTTTTTTTCACTAATGAACTATATTTAACTCTGAAACACACGTAATCCAACTACTTACCAGAATCATCTTGTAACTTGATATGTCCTCTTATCTCCTTTTCCCTCTGTTGATAAAAAAAAGGGTCTATGCATTTAACTAAGGAGAGTGGGGGGAAAAATCGAAGAAAAAACCCGTGCCTATCTACAAGACATAGCTGTATGCCAGCGTCTCATCAAGATCCGTCTGTTCTGATGCCCGCGGCGACAGACGGACGCTATTGCCTTTCACGTATGAATCCAGCTGAAACTTTACCTTAGTCAAATCCACTTTCTGGCAGGAAGCGGATGATATATCAGCTTCTCGGATAGCGCCAGCGCAAACTTCTTGTCTTCTGTGTGCAAGAACACTTAGGTGGAATGCGAGCTATTTTAGCCCTAATGCAATCGATAGACGACATCAACAGTGTTTGTTTCGCTGTCACTTGCTCCAAGAGGTACAAGTTCTTGGGGGTGTTGGTTTTTCTTCAGTCTAGAATTTCTTCATTGCGAATATATAATTAAGATTGTTTGATATTGGTTTAAGAATTTTCTGGTTATGTATTAATAGATGGGAGTGAAGTTGGAAATTTTAACTATTTTTAATTGGGGATATTCCAAAATTATGGAAATATGCCTTGTACTCTGCATTAACTCAAACATTCAATGATTTATTGACCAATTTGATTTACCACCTGATTCAGAGCTACTATATATATTCTATAAAGCATTATCTAATTAGATAGGGGATCCAAGTTATAAATGCTAGAAAATTTTGACATTAACCCTTTGCAGTCCGAAAGACAATTCGATGCAAAATTATTCACCTAATACAAAGATTTGTTTGTTGCTATGAAAAATAAATATATATAATTCTTTTAAGTCGAATTTCTTTGAAAAAATAATCTAATTATCTTAACCATTATATAGGCGATTTTAACAATTAAATTTGAAAAATAAATAAATAAAACTTCAAAATGATGCACAGTCTTGATTGTCGAGTCACACTCGACATCGGACTGTAAAGGGTTTAGGTTCTAAATTCCAAATTCTTTTGTCTCTCGTTCTTCGTTCTAAAATGATCCAAAGCCCTTTTGAACCTGCTATTGTGAATAATTAGTTTCGGTAAATCACTTCACTTGATATTAAACAAATAGCTGTTTAATCGTTATCGTATTTGACATTTCAGACGATAACCGTAGTAATTATGCAAATATAAGCCTTAAGAGATGATATAAATACGTATAATTATGTTTGTAATGGTGATGTTTCTCAGATACTATAATGATCGTCTATTTATTTGCAAGCTGTTGTTTTTTTCCATCATACCTGTAAATAGTTCATCGTGTTTTCTTTTATTTACTCTAAATAAATTGTTTGATTTAAATTCTTCATTTGTGGGACCCAATATTTGGAGACTTTTATCTGTTACCACTGCAGTCCTTTTAAGGACAAACGGCTGGATTTCTAGCCGTTATATAATATATCTCTTTAACAATAACGATATAAACAGGCTAACGCATATCTTACTCTTTAAATTATTAAGTATCCACGGAGAACCACAGTAATAAGGTTTCGGCATAGTAACCATAAAGTTTCCAACTTGAAACTGATTTTACCTAGGTATTCTCTAGCTGAAGCAAGACGGGGTTCGGTTATTATTAAACCGGCTGTGGTCAAATGACAACTCTCTAATATGATTCAGAAGTTTACAAAAAGAATGCCGGTTCAGGTGCCGTTCTTGTCATAGTATCTTTGTCCAAAATTGTAAGGTTTGCTCTAAAATACTATTCTGTCTACTTTAAAGATAGGCGTTAATACAAGCAAAATGAATCTAAAATTGATGTTCTTGGTAATATAGAATTTACAAAGAATTGATTTTCGATTATATAGGATAGTACAGCTTATGGGGGCAGTGGACTTTAAAAATAAACAAATATGGATAGAAACATATAATTTTATCTTTATCGTTTCTTCATCAAAATATATGTTTATATTCAACTGGAATAATGCTATAAGATATAGTGTTCAATGAAATGTAGGTTTCAAAGGTATAGAGGGAAAAAAACATATTTTAGTTACTTTACTAAAAATCATATTGTAATTGGATATAAATATCTTTGAAATGTTCCAGGTGTCCTAATTTTCGAAGATATTAAACGGAATTTATCATTAAGATTTCGGTTAAATATTAATAGGAAATAGAGTATGCATTTTATGAGTGTTTTTTATTTATTTAAAAGTTAATTTTAGTTTCGAAAAGCATAAATTCATATGAAAATTCAATAAATAGGCATAAAATTATTTCTAAAAAATTAGTATTTGATTGGAATTAAAAAATTACACACAGTTTTGTGCAAATAAGTTTATATTGAATAATAATAAGAAAAGGTTAAAAATTGAATCACTTGGAATAATTTGAAGTTTTTAAAATTTGAATTACTTGGAATATTTTCAAATTTTTAAAAATGATATCTATTGTAATTTTTTAAAAATAATATTCAATTTAAAAATGTTTTAAATAGATATTTGACTTATTTATATTTTAATGTGCTCCAGAAAAATTCGTAACTCTATGTGAATAATTCAAAAAAAAATACTTAATAGAGACAACCGCTCTCTAAAATATGCAATTTTCCCCAACTGATTTCGAAAAAAAAAAAAAAATCTATTCATCGCCTAAAAGGATGAATTTTTTTAATGAAAAGATTGAAGTTATTAATGTCGTGTTAGACATTGCGTACCAGAAAGTTATTTTTTCATAGTTTCTTTTTTTCAGCGAAGTAGATTATCAATAATATTGCAAAAACTATTTCATAAAATTTCCTAAAAAGTCCTTTTCTTTACTGTTTTTGCTGAAAAAAAGGCAACACTAAATATTTTACTTTAAAAAGCCTAAAATATTTATTCAAAATAAAATAAGCTTCATGTTTAGCATAAAATATAATACTCATTTTAGATAATTAAATTAAATTAAAATATCTACTGGAGGATACAAACATTTTTCCCGAATGCCTTTAAGAAGAAAAAAATTCTTATCTTCAGTATTTTATTTCCAGTGAGCTTAGAATAACTCTATAAATGTTTATAGCTTCTATGGTAATTTGTGAGGAGCTTAAAATTACCATATTTCCCATTCTTTTGTTTTACGGCCTACTTGAAATCTTATCTCGCTGTCATAGGTTTCCAATTACACGCATGGAAGTGCGAATTTTCCTATACTAAAAAATAATAATAATAATTTCAAGTAGGAGGAATTGGCGCAAAAGAATGTGAATGTGTTATAAGATACTTGAGGTTAAGAAGTGCGGAGTCAAGTGCACAGGAAGAGTTGTTTTTGTAGGGTAATTTCGCTTTCCGTGTTCAAATGTGCTTTTTAAACTCTCAATGTTTATTTAACAGCTTTAAGAATAAATAGTAATATTCATTATTCACGATTTTTATTTTTTAAAAATGAAAGTATAGAATGGAAAATACGTTAGACCACGTTCAAGGACGCATATAACTCATGGATTCAAGGTCATAGAGGTCAGTTATTAAGGTTCGGTTTGAGGGCTAAAGAGTTTAGGTTTCAGATGTCCGTTGTTCTGATGCTTTTTTAAATATAGCGTCAAGCTTTGTATTTAAATGCAATATTATTTGGTTACACATTTAAAGATATAATTAAAAATAGCACAACAGGAAGACAAAATGAAAGAATCAACAATAGAGAAGTTTGCTAATGAGCTAAAGCGTTTATTTCTTTTCTTCTGCTAATCAACAAACCGTGCTACATTTTTGGGAGTTAGATTTAAATTCACATAAAAGTTAATATTTTTATGTTTCTCTTTGATTTCAGTATAATAAAACAATAAAGAAAGAGATAAAGAAAACAAAACAGAAAACAATAAAGAGGTTTTAAATATGAAAGAAACAACAGTAGAGAAGCTAGGCAGTAAGTAAAGCTATTGTTTCCTTTCTACTACAAACAAAAAAATTTCTACATTTCATTCCTACATTCAAATTTTCACACTTTCCTGTTTTCTGTTTGATTTCAGGGTAATAACAACAGAGAACATTAAACGTTGTTGTTTTCATGAATGAAAACAACCACCACCACAGAGAAGTTTGTTAATAAACTAAAGCTATTGTTTCCTTTTTGCTACCAACCAATAAACCGTGCTACATATTTAGGAGTTAAAGTCAAATTCACATAAAAGTTTATATTTTTCTGGTTTCTGTTTGATTTCAACAAATTAAAAGAAAACAATAAAAATATTTTAAGAAGGTAAGAAACAACAGAAGATAGGTTAGATAACAAAATAAATGTATTGTTTCCTATCTACTACAAACTCATAAACAGTGCTATATTTTTGGAAGGTAAATTCAAATTCATATAAAGGTTTATATTTTCCAGCTTTCTGTCTGATTTCAGTGTATTTAACAACAGAAAACCATAAAAAGATTTTTAAAAAGAAAGAAACAACAGCAGAGAAGGGTTTTTTTTTTTTATAAACTAAAGCTAATGTTTCCTTTCTACAACAAACCTATAAACCATGCTACATTTTCTGGAGGTAGATTTAAATTTTCATAAATTTTACATTTTCCTGGTTTCTGTTTGATTTGATTGTAATAACAACAGAAAACAATTAAAATATTTAAAAAATGGAAGAAACAACAGTAGAGAAGTTAGGTAATAAACTAAAGCTGTTTCTTTTCTACTGCAAATCAATAAACCGTTACATTTTCGGGAGGTAGATTCAAAGTCACATAAAAGTTTAAATTTTCTTGTTTTCTGTTTGATTTCAGTGTAATAACAACAGCAAAAAAATCCTTCTTTCTTAAATTATCTCATTTTTTAAAAAAATTTGTTCAGTAAAAAAAATACATTTTAAAAGCTTGGTACCTACACTTCATATTCTGTTCTTAAATATACATCATATCTCATTACTGAAAAAAAAAGTGCTTTTAACTTAATTCCTTCTCAATGAATTTTCTTCAAATCTCATTTTAAATGGAACGATGAGAATACCTTAATTAGCATTCGAACTCGATTTTCTGAAAAGAATTAAACATAAATTTTAAAAAAAATGCTGCGAAATCAAACTTGGCGATGAGAAGAAGAGATGAAATGCACTTAATTATACATCTTCCTCGCTTACAAAAAACACTCATACATATATCCCCGGGGAGTTTTAAAAAATAAATTTCAGATCCCCCCCTTACATCCGGGGATGGATTTCTTTCATCACGGCACGGGAGATGGTTTTATGCTATATGACAAATACACAGCCCATACGCAATCTTCTTATCCCCCCTTCCCAGGAGTCTCCCTCACCCCTGAATATTTAATCCCTCTTCTTCCCAAAAGCCTTGGGGGGTATCACGAGCACGCCTCTTTAACAACCCCTCCTGATCCATCAACCAAACTCAACAACTTCAAGCATTTTTGATGGACTGTTTCCATCACGGATTCAACGGTCGTTGAATTATGAAAGCATTCAAAATGAGTAGTATAAAACTACGGGAAAAGAGAGGCAGCCGCATGTATGGACTGGTGTAGATACCCGCTGCAGGGGATTACCTTAATACCACTTGAGGCTATATATTGGAACTCGAAAGCAAGCCCACAAATCACAGAAGTGTATGCATGGTGTTAAGATAGCTCTTTATCCGTTCTGGAAAAGCCGCGGGGTTCCGGAGTCAACAATTGAAGAATTTTCAATAATGGATTAATGGTGGTGAAAAGGCTTTTCTGGGTAAGATAAACATCCAGGCACTTGGTCATGAAATTGAAAGAAAATTCTGGTTATTTGCGAAGACCCGGTTCAACAAGTTACGCTTATGAAACGGCGCCGACAATTTCTTTGTTGTAGTTGATATTTGCATGTCTTTATGTACGGCAATGCATTTTTTTTATTATTTTAGAATAAAATACTACATGAATGAAAATGGATTGGGTTTCAAACATAAGATGAAAACATAATATCCCTTGCATTAAAATAATAGTTTTAAATTGTGTTGTTATTTTTACTTATGGTACTTTATAAGCCAGCTGACCAATTTCAGCGACTTAAGCCGAGTAAGAGGCTCTTGTTTATCCAGTAGCGCCAACTGGGGTCGAGTTCGACTTCGCTACTTCATGTATCACATACGCTTGCACAACCCTTTTTTACAGGAGGGTACATTTATACACATGGTAGATAGAATACAGAAGAAGCATAACCATGCACGAACCAAGAGTTAAACATGGGACGTCCAGATAATGATGAAGATGCCCCCCCCTATGCTAGGAGGCCAGTGCTTTTATATTGTAATCATTGTATAAGGATAGATGCATATATTTTAAGGAATGAAGAGCGTTCAGATTCTTCTATGACCTAATTGATGCTTTAGTTTGGTTAGTTTAGTTATATTAACGTCCCGTAGTAAAACACAACTGGGATTATTTTGGGATGAACCTCTTCCATAAATAATAAAGGACACCTGACAAATAGGACGAGGACACCTGAGCTAGCACCCCCTCTCCATACCACACTACACTACACTACACCACACCATATCACACCAACCGGAGGACTCTAAATTATAGGAACTGATGTTATTCTAATAAAAGGTGATTTTTTTAAGACTGTATCGTTGTCAAAGACATGGTGGACAAGCTGGAAACTCCAAAATTAGTGACTTTCAAATAATGTGCGATTTCATGCTCTTAAACCTTCTTTCAACTATTTTCATAAATTCATGAAGGTGTGGTAATGGATTCCTTGGATTTGTTAACATTCTACAAAAAGTTTACGTTTGCCTCGCTTCTAAAATTGCAATGATTGTTGTAATTACAAGAATGCAAAATGGCGAAATTATGTGTGTTTTTATCTCTAGTTACAAAGGTTCCGATGGTCAAAGGATCAGTAAAACAAATGTTTGAAAATATGAGGCTCTGAACTATACATATTGGTGATAATCTTCTTTCTATCCTGGAGAACCAGTTCTCAAGAGATATCAATAATGATTTAGGCCTGGCCTATGCTGTTTCGTCTAAATAAAGATTTAGGAATTTGAAGATTTTTAGGAATAAGTGAAGGGTTCATCACCATCAATCCATTTGCCAAAGAAATTCCTTTTGTTATTCACTACTTACATGAATGACATAGTGCATATGAAATATGATTTGCAAGGTTGCACGAGGTTGAAAGCTGAGTTCAGGATGAAAATCAGTATAATGATAGTATTAATTTAGAATGTTTATTCATGAAAATATTAAAACGCAATGGCCAGTCAAATTCGGGATAATGGTCCTCAAACTTTTAGTAAGGCTTATATACTGATAACTTGACTCTTCTCCGGATTATCCCAGTTGCTTGGTTGTCTCTTGATGCTAGTTTATTGATACCAATGGGTCTTCTGGTCAATTCAATGAACTCTCCTTGCAAGATAAATAAATAATGCAGTTTTTTCATTGGAATTGAAGTAGGAAAGTTGACGATGACATTGGAGAATATTGCCGATGACTAAACCTTCAGTCATCAGCAATATTCCCCAATGAAACTTATAAACACAGTTGTTGTTTGTAATGACATTAATTGATGGGTTTAAGCATCATAGATATGCCGTCTTCACACCAAGGGTTCCATTTTATATGAAAGTGCTTCTTCTGTACATGGATAAATGCATCTTTCATTCATAATTATGATATGCTCGATAAAAAAATATACATACACGATTGAAATACACGAAAGAAAAATGCACAATTGTTTCCAAATGTAGAAAAACCAGCTCGAGGACATAACAGAAATGAAGGCGATGAGATTCATAAATGAGTTATGAATACTTCTTTTTTAAACCGATTTATTGTTTCTATTCATGTATTATTATGCATTTTTTTGTCATGGCATTAATTGATGGATTTAAGCATCTTAGATTTACAGTCTGCACACAAAGGGCTCCATTTTATATGAAAGTACTTCTTCGGTACAGGCATAAGTTCAGCTTTCATTCATAATTATGATATGTTCGATAAAAAATATACATACACGATTGAAATACAGGAAATAAAAATGCACAATTGATTCCAAATGCAGAAAAACCAGCTTGAGGACATAACAGAGATGAAGTCGATGTGATTCATAAATGAGTTATGAGTACTTCTTTTTTTTTAAGCCGATTTATTGTTTCTATTTAAATTTGAATCATTGAACACAAATGTAATTTCCGAATATTTTTTTATACTCACAAGATAAAAGATGATTGATTTTTATAATTATTTGATAATTATTTGATATTTTTATAATTATTTGATTTTTATAATTATTTATAAAATTTGATTCTTATAATTAAATATTTTCTGATGAAACATTTTTTTATCAAGCTATAAAGAGTTCAAGATAATTTTTAATAAACGCATTTTTGCAAGAAAAGTAAATATTTCTCAATTTAAAAAAAGGGATGTATTTGAATTGCCATTCATCGTCGTAATAATAAATCACACCCAAATTTAAATTATTTTATAATATTGACAGATTTCGTAAAATGTCAATAAAACTCCTTATTGTGAAGATTTTTATTGAATTCATTTTCTCAGAAATTAATGAAAAGTATTTACTTTTTTTCTTTTTTATCATCAACTGGAAATTCTTTTTTAACTGGCACAAATGGCAGTCTTTGAAGAAGAATTCATTTAATTTCTCAACTAACAATCCGAAATTTCTTTCATCTTTTTTACAGCCATTTTCATGCTTATTCCATAAATACACATTATGAATACCATTTACCTGTTAGTCTTGAAGAAGAAAAAAATATAAAGAAAGAAGCAAAACCCCATCTTAAAACCAACTCGATCAACGAAGAAAAGGAAAAATATAACTTAATTTACCTCACAGACGTAATGAAGTTTTGCGTCTGTTAATTACAACCAATTATCAAAAGGAAACGCGCTAAAAATAATGGAAAGGAGAAGAAGAAAAGAAAAAAATCAAACACTCACCTTCTTGATGCTACTACTAATAATTTTTTTTTCTTCTTAAATAAGGATTTCCTGATTCAATTACGAAAATTTCTAGATATAGAAATGAAAATTTTTGCTATCTCTTGACTTTCCCTCGCTCATTTAGTTTCTTTTCAAAAAATGATGAATTTTTATTTTCATGCGACACTCCTTTTCTGTTGATAAAGAATCATCAGAAGCCAAAAGGATAAAGAAAAAAAAATTCTTTTAAATGTTCTGATTTTAGGATAACACAAGTAGCCGTTTTCAAAAAGGTGGAAATGTCTGACGCTAAATTACCTTTCATTTTGATAGGGTTAACTCATTAGAAAGATTAGATTTTATTCCATTAATTTGACTTGGCTAATTAATAACGGTGGAGGGAAGCCTTTGTTGCAATTTAATTCTGTAATTGTGTTTCTCTCTGTTTCTCTTTTTTTGTTAGAGTTGCGATTTTGGGTTCCTCGTATCGATAAGTTTTAAACCTTTCCTATAAAGTTTAAATGTGTTTGTTGAAAATTGAAAAAAGAGAAGGGTTTTGATAAAATTAAAGGAATTCTGTTACCTGGTTTATTATTTTTCTTTATTAGTTGATAATATACCTAATTAATGACGATCATTTGACTCGAACTTAAAATAAATTTAAAACTTTGCATTGTAATATAAAAGCATCACATGTTGCAAAATCTGTAATATATTTTCCCTGCACTATAAGAGTAAGAAAGTGAGATTTACAGGCATTTTAATGGATTTGACCTTCGACACTGGGGGCAAAAATGACGGTTCATGAAAATATAAGAATCATGGCAATATCTAAATTAAGATTTGTTCTATAAAATTCTATGCTTAAGAACTAAATATGCTGAAGTATGCACACAAATTTGAATTCTCCCCTTAGAATGTTTTCGTGGATAAAATTTCCTTTGAGGGCATACTCCAAAAGAATAAAACAAATATGAATCCACAAATTACATTCCTATTTTAAAGCAATTTTTATCTAAAATTTGCATACCTTAAAAGAAGGAAAATTGCTGTTGCTAGTTACACTTTATCAGGTTATAAAATACTGGTTATAAGCCATAGAAAACATTTTTTCCTTGATTATTTAATATTATTATTATATATAGTTATATATTCAAAATTTCAATATTCTTTCAATAGATACTAAGAAGGTGATTAATTCTTCAAGTCAATTATTTCAGTCAATATGATTAATATATAAAAAATTATCATTGCCAAGTAATTACTTTGAGGTCGGCTTTCTGGCACAGATGTAGCGAGTCTTCCTCGTGTTCTGTGAGTCCCGGCACGGGACTGATTGTTCTTCTGTGTGCTATCTGTGAGATGTGTGAATGCCCTCCCCCCTGTAAAAAGGGGCTGAGTAAGCGTGTAGGTACGTGTTTCATCCTCATATGAACAAGAAGTCCGACTCTGCCCTCAGGGGTCCATACCCTCAGAAGCTACTGCATCACTCTTTCCGTGGTAAAAAGTGGATACGAAATCATCATCACCATCAATTACACTAAGCATCATCATTTTAGAATATATTGTCTAGAAATCCTTAAAGGCTTTTACATTTAGATATTCTTCAGTATTCTTTAAATTAAATCCATTATCTTTTCATAGAAAACAAGATTTTTCACTTTTAAATGCCGAAAAAGTTTTTTTTTTAAATTCCAGAGTAATTTTTACTTTAAACACAGAAAGAATTACAAAGTGTATTTAGTTATTAGATGAGAGAATTATATAATATCAAATTGTAGTGATCACTGTACGCCTTTTGCTTACTAACACTAATAAACTTATACAAATCATCTAATTATGATTTTTTCTTTTTACACATTACTCGCCAAAACATACAGAAAAACAATTAGGAGGGTATATAGGTCATGAAAGATAATTGACTACGTGCAGAATCATTAAAATATTCATTTACGAAATTGCTCCTTTTACAAGGCTATCAAAAATAATATTTTTGAATATGAAATAATTATATCTTATGCGACTCTTACGTCAAAACCGTTCAGCAGAACCGTCACAGCCCACATGATTCAAAATACACACACACACAAAAAAAAACCTTGCTCTTTATTCGCAGTTGCAATCTGTTGTCTGTAAGGTAAATAGCAATGTTATTTAGCATGAAATTATTCATATCGTTCCTCTTAGTATTTTATATTTTTTTAAGAAGTACTGATAATTGTGGAAAGGAAAAACAAAGCTGTCAAAAATTAATATATTATATATTTATCCAGGGAACAGATTGATAAATTCCATGGAAACATTCTAACCTGAATTTAGTGACTCATCAAATAGTTCAATAGACGCTGACAAGTAAATAATAATAATAGTAAAATGAAACCTAAATGTAAGTCAACACATTATTTCGCCGACATAGCCATTTTTTACCATTTATTGTGCATTTATATGGCCAGTAACAATTGTTGCTCATAAATATATTTATATATATAAAAAAAATTCCTCTCGCAAGCTAGAAGGTGAAATTGCTTTACATCTAAGTTACTATCTGGCAACGTAAGTTGTTGATGTTAGAAACAGTCGATATTAGTTTTTGAAAATCACTTTTGAATTCCTAACTTGCTGACGTAATGGCATAGTAGTAGCGCGTCTTCCCCGTGATCTGGGTATCCCTAGGTTCGAGTCTCGGTTCGGGCATGGTTGCTCTTTATCTGTTCCATCTGTGATACGTTTGAATATTTCCCCTGTAAAAACTTCTAAAATATTTGAGTTACAAAAGTTATTCTTTTTAATGAGACTCTAATTTAGATATTTTTCTATCTTCAATATTAAGAAATTTTTTCCGAAATGAAAATTTCAACTCTCTGCCTCCCTCTCTTTGAGCTAGATGGCCTTTTTATAACATCAGAGATTTTTACGTTTATGACTTATACCAAGCCAGTTAAAATCCAAAAAAAAATTACTTTAGTTATTCAATTATCAAGATACCATAAGCAAAGAGTTATATGAATATCTATACACATTATAAAATGAAATCTCCTGTAAGTAAGTCTGTAAGTTGAAAGAAAAAAAATTTCCAGAAATAGTTAATGAATATATTTATACCATTTATTAGGAAAGGTTTTAGTATATTAAAATCGTATCAAAATAAAGAGGGGGGGGTATAATTGCGATCTTAACTTATTCACGCATGCATGAATAGCTCAAACCGCGCATGTGCAAATAGCAAGACCTGTGGTATGCATATGCGATACATTTCTTTATTTACGTCTAATTTTAAACAGTGATTCAAATCTCATTATACGAAAAGAAGTGATCGCCTGTATTTTTTCTATACATTTTATAGTTTTACTTTTTTAACAGTCTAAATATTTCTGAATATATGCTATAAAAATTGTTTCGTAGCTATTTTTGATCATTTCTAAATATATATTTATGTTTGTTTGATGTTGGAAAACATGCCCATGTCATATCGGGGGGGGGGGGGTTAGTCTTAAGTTTAAAACCAATTTTTCCGCTTGGATACTATGCCACAAACAAGTACTGCTAGTTATAAATATACTTTTAAATGAAAGGTGATTTCGGGCTCAAAGGACCCTGATTGGGGAAGATCTGAAATTTTTTTCTTAGTTTTAACATGAGAACATCTGCAGTAGGTAGTCTATCTAAAGGAATCTCCCTAAAAACAAAATATTTCACTTGAAGCTCCGCGATTCATACTGTCAAAAGGAATAAATTATCTATTAGACATTTTTGCTTCATGTGTGATTAATATACAAAATCAAATCGAAACACCAAGGTGATTTAAGAATTTTATTAATCCTTTTTTTTTCACTGTTGAATAAAAGAAACCTAAACTTGGTTGCCAGGTTTAAAAAAATCTGTATAATCAGGTACTAATATTTAGAATGGAATGCTTTTGAAATTTGACATTCTTCGAATAAAATATATTGTATTTCAATAAGATAATTCAAAATATCTAATCTTTCCCCAAGTGTTTAATGTCAGACACGAAAAAGGAAAAGCTTACCACCTTTCCTTCCGTTCAGTTTTCCCTTATCTTAACCTTCACACCTCCCATACGCATTAAAGACGAATAAATATTTTTATAGTGCATTGTATCCCATGCAGTGATAGTCATTTTGCCCGAGTTGAATAAAACATCTCTTTCCCTTTGCTCCGGCGAGGAGTGGTAACGACACAATAAACGCAAACCAATGGCATACGCCTCTCTTTGATGTGCCGTTTTAAAGCAGCCAGACAACAATAAAACGCGTCACAAATAAGCTATAACAGTGCCGCAGTTATGGCTCTTTCATAATGTTATTTATCGTTGCGCTGAAGAAGGGGGAATCATCGGACTGAATCTGATTTGCCCATTGTGAAGGCTTAGTGCGAAAGGGGGAAGAAAAGGGAAGAAAAATCCAGGACTGTTCTGGGGAAGAATTATGTGATTTGTACCGTACGTGAGCGTAGATTCACGCCTGTACAGTGTATATGGTGGCTCAGAAATTTGGTTCATTTTTTCGATGCTGTGCTCTTATGTGATCCGAAGGGTAAAAGGGAAGTATAAATATTATGTCATTAATAAAGGAGGGAAATAATTATAGGTGGATTTACGACTAGGCAGCAGATTGGATGAAGGGAGATTGCAGGTGGATTGGTTTAGAAAATGCCAGAATCTTCAAATAATTATTGCATTCATAATTATTGGTTGTTACCAACATAATTATGAATGCCCATAATTACGAGCCAAATAAATTAAAACAAATTTTCCTAAAGGTCCAAAATAAAAAATAATGTTCGGCTATCATTCCAAGTTAAATATAAAAATAAAATGGAATCTTCATTCGTAAATTTCAAGTTATCATGTGAGAAAATTATTATTTTTAAGTCATTATTTATCTTGATTAATTTAAGTCATTAACCAATTTAAACTTGTTTGAAACAATCACGAGATTTCTATATCCCTCTCTCCCTATATATATGCATATATAAAAAAGTAATATTTTAAACTTTCATTTTCAATTTTTCTGGCTGACTAACAAAGTTTTGAAACTCGTCCGATTTTGCGATGAAATAACAACTATGATGTCGTAGTTCTTCGTCAGCCTTTTAAAATGCCAGAATCTTCAAGGTTTAGAAAATGCCAGAATCTTAAAATAATTATTGTATTCATAATTATTGGTTGTTACCTCATAATTATGAGTCAAATAAATGTAAACAAATTTTTCTGAAGGTCCAAAATAAAACAAAAATATTTAATTCAACAATCATTCCAAATTAAATATATATAAAAAAGGAAATTCTCGATCGTAAATTTTAAGTTATCATGTGAGAACATTATTATTTTTAAGTCATTATTTGTCTTAAGTAATTTTGGTCATTAGGCCATTTAAACCGGTTTGAAACATTCACGAGACTTCGCTATCCCTCTCTCTATATATAAGTATATAAAACTATATATTTTTAACTTTCATTTTCAATTTTGCTAGCTGACAAACAAAGTTTTGGAGCTCGACTGATTTTGAGATGGAATGACCTTCTATGAATATTGAATCACTCGTAGACAATCGAATTTTTCTTAGAATATGTTCTAAATTGGAAAAAGTATTGTTTTCTTCCTTAACTTTCGATGATTCAAAATTTCTAAGTATGTTTCAGAATAGCCCTCAAGTAATTAAAAAAAATTGGACATAAATCAAATTGCTATAAAATTGTTAGCATAAAATGTTGTTTTATAAATTTTAAAAAATTACTAATTAGTAATAATTTATTTATATATTTTCGAATTACTCGGGTGTTAAATAATTTATTTCATGGCTTTTATTTTCTTTAATGCAAACAAATATTTCTGTTATCGAGAAGATTTGACGTTTTTCTTTTGTTTGTTTACCTGATTATTTTTAAGAGTTTTGGAAAATTTAATTTGTTATATCGGCATGAAAATATAAGTTAGTGATAGTCCGGATAATAAATACTGGTGATGCAAGTAATTAAAATGCTTTTCTTACTTCTGACATAACATTTTTAGCTAAACGTGATAAGACAGAAAAAAAAATTCTGGGGATTCTAAGGAAATTCAGAACATAAGGATGGTTTTTTAAAATTTTTACGCGTTGTTAATATTGAATCAAGAAATTATGAGTTGTTAGAATGAATCAGAACTATAAATATTCCTTAAACTATTTTTATGAGATAGATATGAATTAGATCACTTATCAAGAAATACATTAGATTTTATCCAATCAAATTAGAATGCATCCATGATAATCCTGTTAGTGGATTTAGTAAAATGGATCCTCAGATAATTTTATAAGAACTATACGATATGTTTTGTATCTTTTTTATAATTTTGTTTCCAAGATTTTAAATTTAATTTTACACATTAATTTATATCTTATTCGTTTCAAAAATAATTCTCAGCTCAAAATTGTCTCTAACGTCCAAGATTATCCTATTAGTGGATTATCTTATTAGTCGTTCATGAATGCATCCATGATTATCCTATTAGTTGATTTAGTAAAATGGATCCTCAGATAATTTTATAAGAACTATACAATATGTTTTGTATTTTTATTATAATTTTGTTTCCAGGAGTTCAAATTTAATTTTATATATTAATTTATATTTTATTCGTTTCAAAAATAATTCTCAACTCATTATTGTCTCTAACCCTTTTTAATTGATTTTCAAAACTAACCGGTTAAGTAAAGTAACATGCGTTATTGATTCTTTTAAAATATTGATTTTAGCATCGTATTATTATTCTTTAGTTTTATTTAAAATTTTCATGAAGAAATTTGAAAACATCGGAGAAAATTTTTTTTAATTGCAATGAACATCATCATACAATAACTTATCAATCATACAATAGTTTGTCGATAAATTCCCATTGAAATTATTGTAATTTGTAGGCACTTTTGGGGCTAAATAGTCTAGACGTTCGGGATGCTAATTCTAGAGGGTCTTTGGATACAGAATCTTGGAGAGTTCATGCAACTTTTTGCAGACAAATATGATAAAGAAAATGAAAATAATACCATACCCCAGGTGCATTTTACCATTCTAATGTCTGATGCTAAAAAATTTCTGTTATTACTCGACGGTTACTAATCCGCGTCTGCGCCATTTTTGTTTTGTAATAAGCTATAGTTTAAGCCAGAAGTATTAACAATAACAAACCAGAGATATTCTGATAGAGCAGTATTATCAGTAGAGACGTTTTAATTCTTAGTATTCTTTTACGAAAGAAAACAAATTATGCAAAGACAGCAAAAAATTTAATTTAAGAAGCACAAATAAAAATTGCGCGATTATTTTGATCAAATCTTGATTTTATACATTATGAATCTGAAAGAGAATACAAACACAGTATGAGTACAATTGATGGACCCGATTTAAAAAAATCATATTTTCGAAACTGCGGCACAGATTTTAATACTTAATACTTGAATTTTAAGAGAAATATGCCATTTTTTTTCTGTTGTAAATGTTTGATGTGTGACCCTCTTGTTAAGCAGCATACGTCCAACCTATAAACCAGTTCGTTCCAAATATTTTGTGGCATTTTGTTTTTTGTCTGTTATCTTTGGCACAACCTTACAAAATAAAATCATTGAGACCAGATATAGTTTATTTACTTTTAAAGCCAAAAACACCCCCAGAACTTAAATAATAATTTATATGTGCAGTCTTCAAGACTATTGACAGACTTCAGTTACAAAATGTTTGGAACGAACTGAATTACAGATCGCACGCATCTTTATGTAACAAGAGGGTCACAAATCGAACATTTATAACTGAAAAAAAAAAAAAAAAACTCGGTATTATTTCTTTTCAAATTCGTGTATATCTCATTGTAATATGTGCAACAGTTTCAAAAATATTATTTTAAAAAAAATTGGGCCCATCATCTGTACTCGCCTTGCGTTCAATCAACATTGTACTAAGTCAAAGAATTTCGATTCCACACTTCCTTTACCATCGAACAGAAAGAACTGGAACATGGAAATCGCCCAACCCTATCAATTTTCCCAAACTCTATTATATCCCACCAGGAGTCGCTTCTCAGTTAACTTGCCTATGTCAATAACCAGGAAAGAAGAAGGCAGGTGATACTACAAGTTGACTAGCGAACATGATGCCGCTTGCTATATGGCGGAAAAAGTGCATCAAAGGAGAGAAGAAGAAGAAAAAAAAAAGAATGAAAAAAAAATCTCAATTGGGGAGGGGTAAGTTGAGAAAGAGAAACCAACCAAAAAGAATATACCGAGGAAAAGTATACCTCAAGAAAAGGCCAGCTCACAATGAGAACTTATTGTGCACGAAGGCCCTTGCTTTGTAGCAGAGACGCAAGGGGCGTAAAGTTGGGGTTCTGCCACGATGTTCCTTTAGAAGGCCCCCTTCTGATGGTTGAAGAAAGTGGACAGATGTTTCGACCTCACGCCTTTGCGCCGCCTACTTTTTATTTATTATTTATTTATTTTTTTCACATATTCAGCGAAGATGCTTTGAAGAAAAGTTGCTGTTCATTTGTGAGACTCGATGAAAGGAAGTTTTGGTATTTTTTCTCCCTCGGGGGGAAAAATATAGGGAAAAGTTGAATTTTATTTCTTTCTGCTTGCTGTGCTTCCTTTTAGACCGACATTCTATGAATGCACTGGAAAAGGTCGGTTCCCTTTTGTGCCATCGTTTTTGGATGCTGAGGATGTTGAATCTTGTTTACTTTAATAAGTGGAAATAATCAATATACATAGTGGTGTGGTTGTATTTTCTTCGTATCTCCCCTAACCTTACACCAGTCTTTTTTCTTCTTCTTTTATTCTTAACTTTTGATATATGAAAGGAAGTATATATACAGAGTAAATGCACGATGTTATCTCACAACACCAAATACATGCGGAATAAAAGAGAAAGAAAAATAAATAAAGTAATATCAAGATAGGCTTAACAAAAAAAGCAGGAAAGTATTGGATTTATTTTATTCGAATGAAATCTGGAACTTGAAATATGCAGAAACTATAATTAAAGGGAAAAAATAAATTTATAAATTAGAGAATTGGATCTGTAGAACATATAAAAATTACAAAAAGTATACTTCATA
>JAOUZG010036560.1:2268209-2278243 GCA_026289955.1 Argiope argentata
ATATATATATATATATATATATATATATGACTTGAAAGGATTTCTCACATTTTCAAGACATGAAAATAGTTTTCAGCTTTCTTCAATCACATAATTAGTTTTTTAAAATTGTTATACTTCAATCATCCTTCGAATGATTATTAGCAACCTTTTAAAATACTGCATCTTTGGAATCAGCTGAACAAAAAAATAATAGAAAAAAGTACATGCTACTATAATGTTTAGAATAGAAACTCAGTCAACTTCCTCAACCTTGGAATCCGTTGCTATAGAAACTATTTTTGATTATTCATCAAAAAAGCAGTCCTATAATATTGGTCTCCATGTTATTCCTTGCTGTGGGAGTATGAATTGTCAGCAAGCAAAAGACCCTACTATCTAATAAGCTGGTTTATTTCTCCTACTATCTAATAAGCTAACACCTTCTATTTTGGGAATATTTTCTTATTTTGATTCAAATGAAATACTTGGCTTATCTACGTATTCGAAGTCATTTTACTATTGAATTTTAATTGTTATGAATGATTTAATTTTTGTTTACAACTATCAAAATTCGATAAATTGGGCAAACCGGTTAAGGGGTTAAAAATATCGAGCCACAAATATGAACATGATTTCTCATCATCGTACACTAGATATTTTCCGAAATGAGAGCAAGTGATAGAAAAGCTGAAAAGGAAACCATAACAGGAAAACTTCCGCGATTGTAAGTTTATAACTAACAAATGCAGATAAAATGGACTACAACTGGAGGCACGAATTATTGTTACCACAAAATGACTTATTGATATCCTATTTTCCCACACATGCTCTGTTTTTAACTACGTCATCACTCAGTTTAGGAAAGACTGTAAGTTATTTTCGCTGCGTGTTTAGGATGGTTATAGATACGAACTAATTTTGAGGGATAGAATGTTGTTTCGGCCAAGAATGTGGAGTGGAGATTATCTAAACATGGCTAAGGCCTTTCTTATCTTGACAATTCAGATATTGACAACTCAATTGTTTGAAAATTAATTCGCAAACATGTCTTAAACTATTGATGGAATTGTTATCATATTCTTTTTAACATGATGAATTATTAGTCACTTTAAGTATGGCTTATAAATAATATTTTATCTTTTCTTACTGTTATGTAATTTAAGAGTTAAAGAGCATTTTAAAATCTCTTTATAAATGAGGGATACAAAAGAATCCTCAAATAATAGTTGGTTTATTCCAAATCTCCTCAACTGATTTTATACTACCTCACTAATAAACTTCATCATGAATAATTCATTAATAAATATAGTTAAGAAATTTTAGAATGAAAAAAAGTTAGAAATATTTCAGTGTATAAAAGAAATCAACCCTTCTTCAGTTAGATAGCGTCTAACATAACCTTAAGTATCTAACTGATAATATCTTTTATCACTTTTTCTCGGTTCTTCAGGCTGAAGTCTTAGTTAAATAATGTTAAATAACATAATACCGGGTTTCCAAAAAGTTCCCGTACTCCAAATTTAAAAAATCATTTTCCATGATTTTTTTCAAGTACATTAAATTCTGCCATACGAGTAATGAAACCATGGAAATTCTTGAAGCTTTTTTCGCCGATCGACCTATCTCAAAACATCTTTGGCCACCTCGGTCCCCTGATCTTACCATCCCGGACTTTTTTCTGTGTGGATATTTAAAGGACAAAGTTTATGAAGGTGATCCTCAAACAATAGATGATTTGAAAAATTGCAAATACCCAAAGGATTCAAGAAATTACTCCTAGCATGTTAAAACGTGTTTCGAAAAACATGCGCCAACGAGCTCAGCTTTGTCTCCAAGAAAAGGGATGGACATTTTGAACATTTATTATAAATATAAGTTCAGTATTTTTTCCTTAGTTATGTTAAAAGTGCTTTTTATCATTGGCATAAAAATAATTCTTTTTAAACCTGTTGTTTTTGTAAAATAAATTCACAAATCGTCAGTACGGGAACTTTTTGGACACCCTGTACTATGAAACATATTTGCTCATAACCATAAAAAGAATATATTTTCATATATTTTATTCTTTTCAAATTTGAAAACTCCTTAAATACATTATATTACCATATAGTAATATATTAAATTTTGAAAATTAATCAGATAAAAAAACCCAAATATTTATTAAAAGATGAAGCATTCTTTGAAAATCGCCCGATTAAGTCCATATAGGTGAAACTTGAATAACAAAGAAAGCAAACATAATTATTTTGGGAATAAGTTATTTTCCTCAGCTAAACAATATATAGTTTTAAACAGTATTTACCAACTCAGTCATTCAAAATATAATCTCAGTATAAAAACTTGAATTAGATCCCGTATACATCAAACATATTAATACTCGGATAATGAAAACTTTAATAGCATATTATATTTTAAAAAAATCTTCTATGTTTCTTCAACGAAAATATTATATGCATGTCGTATAAAAATTCAATCACATTACTGATTTATGTTAAAACTTAATTGTGAAGGGTAAAATTTGCACTTACAAAAAAAAAGTTATTTAATTATGCTATAACAAATCAACTTCAAAGCGTATAACTCTACTATATGTTTTAAATGCTAAATTTTTCCATGCTTTCTGCGTGCACCAATTACTTTGGATTTGATCAAAGAGTTGAAAAGGCAGGAAATTATGTTATGAATACGATATTTTTTATTTGCTAAAATTTTGACCCCTTCCCCCATTTTTGCTTGCAAACCAAAGTATAGAAACATTACAAAAGCAACGAATCAAAATAAAAAATGCAGATAAAAAAGAAATGAATTGAATTGATTAAACACCCCTCCCACACCAAAAAAAGAACTCTAAATTGATACAATCTTAATCGCTATGCATCATCCCTCTGCTGAGTGAAATTATCCAAAATTGATAGATATGGTAGTGTTGTTACAAAAGGAATAGTGATTGGAACCAGTTGTTTTGCAAAGTCATCACAAAAAAATGATATGTAGTACTATTTTTCAATAATTCAGTATTGCATTATAAGTACCATTATGCAATACCATTATACAACAGACTCCAAATATTATTAATAATCAAATGTAAATTAAATGTTAATTCCTACTGATTAGAATTTCATGGAATAAAAATGCAATTTTTAAGAAATTTCTTTTTTTTTGTTATTTCTGTTGTTTTCTGTTTCCCTATAATTCAAAATATTTACCGCTTCTTTTATTCGTCATTTTTTTCCTTTGTAGAACCAAAATCCTCCAATTCAACTTCTGTTTAAGTAGAAAAATATAATTCATCCACGCCAAATTGGCGATAAGCAGCCAAAAACGGCAGCCCTTCTTCTAAATTGGTTCTGAGTGCCGTGAATACGGAGAGGTCAGAAAGTGGATTCTCACGGTAGTGGGAGATGTACACGTTCCTCTACTACGGTAATATTAACACCCACTTCCCAGGTGGTAATTTAGGGGCAGATGGTTCGGCTGACCGTGAATTATGGGGCAGAGCTCCTTGTTAAGGGGCGCTCAAGAAAAGGCGCCTAATAACACGATTTTCATTTCGGCAGATGTCACTTAGGGAAGTTCAGGCAGAAAATGAAAGAGTACAGTGATGGGCACAGAACTAATGGCACTCTCATACTTGGCTCTAAGATTCTTTCAGGGGGAAAAATATATATGTATCATTGGACGTAGATATATTTCCTCACCTCAAAATGTCCTATGGAATTTTTGAGTAAATCGTCATGCATTAGATTTATTTATTATTATTTACTCAAGACAAAACTTGCATTATGTTAAGTTCAAGGTGAACGATTTAATAAATATTTTTGTTTAGCTGTTTTGTTTTTAGCTGTTTATTTATAAATATTTTGCTTTTAAATTTGTTTCAATTTTATAAACATTGTAGTTCAGTGTGCATTCTCAAGGACAACACAGTATTTTTAATATAAAAAGGCTTCATTGTCAATTAATTCATCAACAAAATTGATTTTTATTTCCATGAACATGGGGCCACCTAGCGGAAATTTGAGGGATACTTCTTGATAGGATAAATTTTCTTTAAATTTTAATAAAATGTGATTAGAGGATAGATTTTCATAGCATTTATAATGCTGACTTATAACTTAAAGATAATAAATTATAAAATATTTTTTAATCCTTTTTTACGTGCGATAATAAAATTTTGTTCAAAAACTCCAATATTTTATTTGTATATAAATTTAGTATCGCCAAAGGCTAAAATGTATGTTCTCTAAAAAGCATTTAATTCAATTAAAAAAAAGAAATTCATCAAAATGTAAAACAAGATAAATAAATCTTTTTAACCACGATAATTTAAATTTACTTTATAACAGAATTTCTTTTTTTCTTTTGTATCTAGCTACTAACCATTAACTCTTAGAATTTCTAAATATTATTATTTTTTAAGCCAGAAAAAAACAAGAAGAAATTTAAGGTTCTGACTTCAAATATGTTTTAAATCAGGCATTTTAAATACTGATGAAATTTAAAAAATGATGAGATATTTCAAATTAATAGCCAAGATTAAATAAAAGTGCAATTGAAATTAAAAATGAATTTTTTTGAATAATCATGTTTGCAGATTTTTATAGACTTTACTTTAACGATAAAATAATAAAGCAATTTAGCCCAGGGAGGCTGATTAAATTTCAATACCATAAATATTAACTGGGATTTATACAAACCTCTGTCTCTGTCAGGAAAATAAAATTCTTTAAGATGAAATAAAAACAAAAACATTTATCTTGAATTCAAAATCTTCTTATGATGTAATATTAACAAAATTGATATTGCATCTTATGTCCTTCCTATTTTATGACTTCCTATTTCTGCTCTAATATTTCATTTTCTTTACTGACAGATAAATATAATTATAAAAAAAATGTATTCGAATAATTTAAATATGATATAATGTAAATTTGTAAATTGTTTGTGCTCTATTGATTTTTTTTTACATTTTCGGGCACGAATATTATGACGCACAAAGAAGATATTGTGACAATTTAAAAAAAGCTATTTTTTTTATTAATTAGGAACTATGTTTCTTCATAAGGAATAGAATATTTTTACTAATTAAGAACTGGATTTTTTAAAACAGGAACAATATATTTTATTAACAGTATTTCTATTTCTATAGCAACTGCAATTAAATTTTGAGTCATTTGAAACGAAAAAAACAATAATAAATCACTGAAATTGATTGGTATGTCTATAATCTTTCAAAAAAAATGCTGGGGATGTATTAAATCTCTTTATATTCATTCCCAGTATTAAATGTACAGATCAGACGATAAATTTGCTAGTAATTTTTTTGTAGTTTTTTTATTCCCATTTTATTCAAAAACATAAATGTGTAGATCAGACGATAAATTTGCAAACAATTTCTTTGTAGTTTTGATATTCGCATTTTATTCAAAAAAAATGTAGATCAGACAATAAATTTGTTGATAATTTCCTTGCAGTTTTGATATTCGTATTTTATTAAAAAAATAAATTTGTAGATCAGACGATAAATTTGTTGGTAACTTCCTTGTAGTTTTGATATTCTCATTTTAATTAAAAATAAATTTCCATTTCAAATGTTTTGTTTTTTCTAATATTTTATTTAAAAGTATTATTATTACACCATTATAAGCAATTTCGAAAAACCTGTTTATTTGGATTCTGAAATCGGACATAAATAAGAACGATATTTTAAATTTCTTTTTCCTATTGTTTAATGATTTTATGTATTATAAGAATTTGGTTTGTTGAAATTAATTCAAAATGTATTCATAAATACTGAAATAAAAGAAAATTTTAGTAAAGAATTCACAGCTGATTATTAAATAACAAATATGAATTAACAAAAGCCATGCATATATCTTCAACTTGAACACCTACGTGTATATCAACTTGCGTCAAATAATAATTAGCAGAAACACGTTATTTTCTGAGGTAATTGTAAACGGTAAATTCCATTACTGCTAAAATAAATCTTTAACCTTGTGACATTTCATCTCTAAGCGTTCCGCATAGATATTAAGATTAATTAGCGACTAAATGCGAAAATATCCGCACAAGCAATATAAAGTTACTAGCAAGAAATGTATAGAGAATAAATATTGATGCTCCAATATCCTTTCCTAGGTGCAGTTGTCTTAAATAAATTTATTTAATTAAGAGCAATTCTCTCAATGCATAATTAAGAGAAATGTGTAATTCTCCTCCGTTCATTATACTAATTGGCATCGAATACGGACAGACATTCGTATTGAACTTCGACGTCGCATCTTTAAATTGTGTGTTTTGATGGCAGAACAGCTTAACGGTTTTGAAGGACTTGCGTTATTTCTCAAACTTTGATCAAGAGAAAACTGTAATTTAAATAGCAATTTCATGTGATGTCGATAGGTTCTAATAGATGATCCTTTATAGAATATTAATTGCCTTCTATCTACACATATTTTGCTAAAATAATTTCTATTTATTTTAGTTATCTCATTTTTGAAAATTGATACCATTTTGATTATTAGCCTCAATTTCGAATCGTCTTTAAATAATGAAAGTGATAATTAGATGTAAACAAACAGATGCAGACGTATAAGAGGGTTTAATTCGATGGAAAATATTTCTATAGAATATCATTATTAGCCATAAATTAATCAATTTAAGATATTCTAATAAGATATTTAAGATATTTCCAATTTCAGTATAGAAGTTTTCTAGATCTTTTCTCCCAAAGAGTAAGGGCTCTATACTCAGCACGATATTAGATCTTCTAGGAGTCTCAAGATAAAGCAAATCTTGGGACCTCTTTTCTCTTGCTAACTTTCAAAGACTAATTATTTTAATCGATTTTAATATAATCTTTCAACAAGTTGTTTTAAGTAGGGAATTAGATATATTGGAGCAGATAAACGGTTAATTGTAGGTGATTTTGTAAACTCTTGTTTTCAGTATACCATATTAAAAACAAAATGCGCAATCGAAATTTATGAGCATTTTTAAACAAAAACGTAAAAAAAATAACAAAATCTAAATAACGTTTTAAAATACTATCGGAAATTTTTATTTATGAATTTACAAATCACCACTTTTTTTATATTTATAAAATCAGAAAATTAAAAATTTTCAGATGCTTATTAATTAAAAAAAGTCTCTAGAACAATTTTCTAAAATTAGTTAGAACATTATTTTATGTTTCCATGGCCTTTATATCTAAAAAAAAACACACGCACAAACTATCACAAAAAAGATTTTTAAAGTTTAGGACCTGTAAATTTCTGGGGCTCCTAACTATTAACCAACTTTCTTTTTTCAATGGCTATGTCTAAACTATGTTTAATTTCGATATTAAAAAAGTTTTAATACGTTTTATTGTATTCTATTAATCTGATTCTTAGAAGGGTTTCTTCATATTCTTTAAACTTCACAAGCATAAAACATGCATCATTTTTTTTGCAAAGAATAATTTATATAGATGATATTAAAAAAATAAGCAGCTGTATCAAATTAGTAAGAGTTGCAGTTTAAATCTAAACAAAAACAATTTGCAGTATCAAATGACATCGTTTTCAGCATCAAAAATAACTTGAGTTATGTTTCGTTTACAATCGGTATACAAAAACAATTTGCAATATCCAATTATTTTAAAATCGGTATCAAAAATTAATTTCCATTGAGAAAATGTTATTTTCTGTTCTTTTTAGATTTGCATCCAATAATTTTTGAATAATTTAATCACAAATTATATATTAACGAGTTTAAATTCAAGAAAAAAGTATTTGAAAATTAAAGAAACTGTACTTGCTTTTAATGAGGATTATATTTGAAATCCACTAGCAGATTTTTTGACAATGTATTACATTTCAAATTTTTTCAAAAAAAATTCATAAACTTTCTTGTATTTTAGCATATAGACAGTTAATAAAGTTTATTATCTTCTAGAGAAGTATATATCGATAATTAAACTTAAAATTACAATTATTAATTATTTATTTATATCCAATTTTATTAAAATTTATTTGAACTATTAGTTATCTACAATGTTTCATTTTTTCTTTATTTGCTATTCTAATAAAATGGCATTTAATTAGATAAAGTATAAAGGAGTAACAACAAAAAAATTCCTAACTATTGGATTAATTTTCTTTTCCATTTACCAAAATAAAAATCTTTTTTTTTATTATTAATCGACATCAGAGACCTAAAGTTCCACAAAATCCACATTTACCCAAAGAATTATGAGTTATGTCATAACGAATCTCCAGAACTGAGCAATCAAGCGAAAAGCCAAAAACTCAATATCAAAGAAGCTGTCTCCTTCATTTCGAGTTTTCCAGTGGCAAAGCTGTCGGGGATTTTTCTCTCGCCAAGAATCAACCAGAACGAGAAACTAGCAGAAAAGAGAGAGAGAGTAAAAAAATAAGGATAAAATAGAACCAACCAACTACTTCAGCCAACAAGAAAGTGAACTTCTGGCTTCGACGTTATACCACTCAGAGAAAAGCCTGAAAATGTCTGCTATTTACCCACATAGAGTCATCTTATCCGAGACATGAAGAAAACCCTACGTAGAGTACATACGAAACCTAGTCTCAGTGAAGTAATGGGTAAACATTGGAAGGAAGACGCTAGACTAAAGACTGGCCAACTCTTTGCATGGTCACTTAGCTGGATTTACTGGGGACCGCAGGGAATGTTGGGATGCCTGCACTCTTGTGCTGTACAATAAGGAGAAAGTCCACAAGGATGTATGATTATAAACTTTTATTTGGATAGATTCAGGAGCAGAAGGAAGGAAAAAGTTTGGTTCGCTCAGGAAATGGAGATACACATGGAGAAGGCAGTTTAAAAATTCTTTTCGTTTTTCAGATGCTTTAATACTTTTTATGTAATGTAGCCAGTCCAATTTTATCTATTGTCGTTATATAGCTCAATCGTTACACTGTAATATTTCAACATTTATAAATGTTCAATGTATCAGAATTAGGAAATTAAAATACAGATTAAAATTTATTTTGAAATTGCTGTTAATTTTTTATATTTCGGTGCTTGATAAAATTACTAATTATGTCCATTAAATGTGTTAAAATAGTTTTATCAATCTCGATTGTGCAATTATTTTATATTTATATATAAATGCATATTCATATAACAATTAATAGAATATAATATAAAGTAACCAGCAGCTAAAATATCATATTTTAAATGATTTTCATTAGACCTTTCACTTACCCTAGTTTATATGGCTTAGTTCTGCGGTAACGAGGTGACTAGATTAGATTTAATTTTAAAAAAGTCTTTCTCTTTAATGAAGCATTTTTATGTTCATTATCATTTTAGCAAATCAAAATTCATTAAAAGTGCAAAAGGGAAAAATACTGCATTTATTTTCGTAAATATTTATCGAAAATATTTACAAAAATAAATACAGTATTGTTCTCTTTGCACTTTTAGCCCTTTGCGGTCCGATGTCGAGAGTGACTCGACATTCAAGACTATGCATCATTTTGACGTTTTATTTATTTATTTTTCAAATTTAATTGTTAAAAACGTCTGCATAATGGTTAAGAGATGTAGATTAATTTTTCAAAGAAATTCGACTTTAAAGAATTATGTATATTTATTTTTCATAGCAATAAGCAAATCTTTGTATTAGGTGAATAATTTTGCATCTAATTATTTTTCGGACTGCAAAGGGTTAAAGGTTGAAAGGAAAAGTGATGCAAATACAAGGAAAATCGGATGAACTATCAAAATCAATAAAACTAAAAAGAAAATCAAATAATAACAATGAGATAAAAATACAAAAAGCAGAGTAGGTAAAAGATCACTAATGCCCGTAATATTATATATGATTCCTTAGCATTGTATACGGCATACAATATTTCCTTCTTTCGTTCCTTGTATTATTTACATTTCAGGCTATCTGTAGGTTAGGAGAAGAGTTATAATTTTATTTGTTAATATGCAATTATAATTTTAATTTGATTGTCTTCCATAATGTTACGGTGCAAGATATGTGTGTTACTTGTGCTCTAAGTTTTTGCTATAAA
>JAOUZG010036560.1:2278253-2289220 GCA_026289955.1 Argiope argentata
TTTTTTTTTTGTCTCGCATTGATTGTTTAAAAAAATATCACGTTTCTTATTTATTTCATTTCTTTCAATCACGCGCTCAAAATGACATTTTTCTAGATTTTTTTGCTGTAGTCGTTAATTTATTTTTTTAATCAGAGCTTTTATAAATGCAATGGCAACGCATTATTAAAAGCTGATTTTTTTGAGGTACTCGTGAAGATAGTAAAATTTCAATTTTTCGTTTACGGTTTTTCTTATTTTTCACTTACGGATTTTTGTCGAGGCTCATTCTTAAAATAGCATCATGCTCTGACATGATAATAAATAAAGTATACTTGAGTATCGTTGATGTTATCTGGCTTAAGAAGCTAGTGCCACAATCTTTCTAAAAATATGCTTTTTGAACTCAGGGAGGGATACCTAAAACGTGAAGAGTCGTCAAAATCGTAAGTTCAAATTTTTCGACAATTACATACTTTATTTGCACTTATCTGTACTTACGTACTTTCTTGTATGAAATCTGTATCAAATTTTTAACTAAAAATTCCTAGGGATTAAAAATATCGTCGTTAATTCGTCAGATGTTTGAAATGTTATTTCGCCTAGTTATACTTAACATGCATTTCTCTATGAAGACGGCTGTAACAAGATAAAGCATTAAATATTTTACAACAATTCAAATACCTTCCATGTACCAATATGTCAACCAATACCATTTTTGCTCTTAATGTTTATCCAACACCCATCAACAATCATCGCGTTAAAATTTAGAGTTTCCCCAGTTTTGAAAAAGGCCGTAGTTTCGCATACGGAAAGAAGTACGCCCCATCACTTTAATAAAACATGCATTTCTCTATGACGGCGACCGTAACGACAAGCAATCGCAGCCATTTCGAATAGGAGCTTGGCGACATCTCGAAACGTGAGCAGAATTTCACTTCTCAGTTGCGGTTGTGGATATTCGTTTTTACCCCGTTGCATTTATATAAATAACTAATAAAAGATGACGCATGTGTTAAAATATTGTGCTTCTTCTCAGATTCTTCCTGGAAATATATCATATGTGTTTTTCTACTTTCTTTATTACCGAGGCTATTAAATATTTATTCTTTTTTATGCAGGGAAACGGAAGGGAAAAGGAAATGCATCTCATAGAGGATTTGCATATATATTTTTTTTCTTTGAGAAGGGGAACCATTTTTTGAGATTTCTTTTTTTTTTTGTTGTATTAAAATTTTCTTTTTGTTCTTGAGATATAATTTTTTGAAATTCTGCTTTATTTGAATGTGTTTTTTTAACGTATTCGACAATATATGATTTTTTTCCTTTTACCTTTTATGGCCATTTTGTTGCAATTAATAATTTATGTGCTTTTTTATTTCTAAAATGTATTCTTTTTTTCACTATTAATATATCGAGAGATTCTTCTTCTGCATTGTACTGTTTACGTGAACTTCATCATTATTCTATAAGAAAGACGCACGAAAAATATATAACAACCGTTTTAGTGACGCAAAATATTAAAGTGTAATCTGTATGTAACTTGAAATGTTTTTTATATCAAAATGCAGGAAGCAGAAGTTTAAACTATTACAAAAAATCTTATGTTTTGTTGTCTATTGTTTTTTTAAATTGCGACATTTTAAGGTAATAACAAGCTACACTATCAAATATAAAATTTTAATATAGCCCATCCAGGTTTCACTTAAGATTAATAAAGTCTTCATATTTTTTTAAATTTTCTTTGGGGTTGGAGAATATTTTAGCGTTTTTAATGACAATAGTAAATTAATATGACATCAATGAAGTATCAAAAGGACGTATGTCAAATTTGAGGCTCCATGTTAAATAATGTAAAAAATTGTATCCTCAAGTTCATATATTTTCAATCATGCAACCTACTTTCATTCAACTATTCAATGTTCTTTCCAATTCTATTCATATTTCCTACAAAATTGTATACAAATGAATACAAAATGAATGAACTACATTCATACAAAATTCTATGTATGCTGCTTGTCTTAAGCAGTTACAACAGAATGTCGTATGTTTTACAATGTGCAGATTCCAACATAGGGTATTTTGAGATTGTATCAAATTTTGAAATTGCTTGTCATATATGATACTTCGTGTTATATATATATATATATATATATATATATATATATATATATATATATATAATAGAGAGTGTGTGTGTGAGAAAGAGAGGACATTTCCTTATAGCTTTATTTCCTAAACTGTGTGAATAATTCTTCTCTTCAGATAATCAAAATACTGAATATTCAGCAGATTCTATTCTAAAATTCTATAAGTTCCAAATATATTCTCATGCTTTAATTTTCCTGTGTTCTACTTTCCCGTTCGGTTTTTTTTTTCTTCTTTTCCCTGGCTTGAACAAAAAAATTAAAAATTCTTAACAAAAGTTAAAAATTAATTAATTGATAAATCAAGATAAGTATAATTTATTAAAGAGTTTCCACGACTCTTTCTTTACAGCATTTTTCACCCACACCTATACAGATGACACTTTCACTTTGTTATCTCGAGAACATAGCAAACGGAAGAATTTCAAATGGAGTTGTACTAGAACGGGTTATGTTGCTGGGAAAATTAAAATTTTAGTTGAATTCGTTGACACGCTTTAAACTGAAAGGGAAGAGAAATGATCGGTGATTGAAATTTATTCTTCACTCCCGGGGTGGGCACCTCGTAATTGGGGATGAGATGCTTCCGGTATGGTGGTTGAATCTCGCCAACCCGGTGGGCACACTACTAGGAGGTGGGGGGGGTTAGGCGCCTCCCATCGAAGAAGGAACGTATGTCCTTCGGGGAGGGTTGTACCGTGGCCGGTGGTGGCCATTAGGACTCAACCACATTTCCCACTAATTTTTCCGTCGGTTCGGTCATTCAATGCTTATGGTTAATCCGTGTGCCTTCGAGGAAGGTTGGAAAGTCTATTCTATGACCTACACCAAATTTCCATTCCCCAGGAGGCACTTCGTAATTGAGGATGAGAAACTTCTGGTATAGTTGTTGGATCTCGCCACCCTTGGTGGGTACACCAATAGGGGGGGGGGGCTGAATTTCTCCCATCGATGACGGAACGTACTTCCTACGGGGAGGGTTATATCATGGCCGATTATGGTCTTTAGGCCTCAACCACAGTTCCCGCGAGTGTTTTTGTCCGGTCATTCAATCTCATAGTTAATTCGTGTGCCTTCGTGGTGGGTCGAAAGTCTATGATTTACCCCAAATTTCCGGTGATGGCACTAAAGGCTCAACCATAGTTCTCGTCAGTGTTGCTATAAGCGATCCGGTCATTTAGGTTTTCCGTATTTTTTCGACAGGTTATAGAGCTTATTATGTTTATTCCTAATTTCATTACAATTGAAATTAGGAATACTAGAAAAACAAATAAAATATACAAATTAATTCAGAAATTTGATTAGCAACTCATTTTTGTATAGAAAGCTATTCTGTAGTATCAATTGCTTAGATTTTAATAGACGTAAAGAATTTTCAGCCTTTTACTTCATTATTTTTTTATAGATCCCTACAGACGACAGCAAATGCTTTGTTTATAAAGTGAGTAGTCGGAAGATTACATAAAAATAATAATGTTTTATAATTTCGTCAAAATTTTAGTTATTGACTCAGTTGTCATAAAAAATTATTTTTCTGGTTCAATTAAAATTCAATTTTGCGACTGAAAAAATTCGTGCATTGCAAATGGTTTAAAAATAAGATATTGTTCAAATAAGACTTGATCGATCGTATAATGTTGTTATGAATCGATGTTAACATTTCCCTGTCATGTTTATTTTATGGTAGAAAATGCAGCTTTTTTTAAAAAAAATTCTTAATGGAAGTTGACTCCAAAAATGGACTTGAGTCTCCCTTGAATTGGTAACTTTGACGAAAACAATGAAAGTTCTGTAAAATATTAGATTTAGGATTTCATTTTCCCTTTAGGAACGGAGACCTAGAGTTTCTTCTAGAGAATTCCATGTGATTCAATTTCATTTACTGACAAAATCTATAAAGATATTTTATCTCTGGAATTCTGATGTGTGGATCAAGTTAATAAGAATAGATCTTTTGATAAAACTTTTGTTGCCGTTTAATTAATGATTTACTGCAGGCTGGCATTGATAATTTTTTCAAGACCTTCTTTGTGTATATTTCGCTTTTTTGTTGTTAAATATGATTTGCATTGTTTGGAACATTTGTGGAACTAAGCCTCGTTCCCCATTATTCTAATTTTTGGATCAAATAACTTTCATAACTGTTTTGACCATAAAAACATATGATCGCTTAATGTAAATAATTTCTTGTCGCGAAATCCATGGAAAATCTGCCTCATTATAACTACAATTTGGTGTGATTTATTACGGATGTTCGTGTATTTTTACTAAGTCGTTAATTAGTCACTCATTCGTGTCAAGCTACATGCGTGTAAATTCACAGATATAATGCTCACAATTTGTATGCTCTCGTTTCTTCCACTTTGCCTCCCAAATTTCACAGGAAAAATTTTACGCACTTTAATAATTCCATTAGTTTTATTAAGCTTTCTTCCGTGTAAAATGTCACCGACGGCCATTTTTCCCGTAAACCATTTCAGACTAATTCATGTAACTAAGTAATGGAATTCATGTTGTTCTGTTTCACAAGAAATTTATGGTAATAATTACGCTATTTATGGTAATAATTACCTTTTTCAGTTGTTATAGCTATGTTTGGCAAGAGAAAATGCCCATGCGGTCGGAATACCAAATCGTTTCGTGTTGTGCAAACAGAAGTTCATTATTATTCCCTTTGCTGGTAAATTCATCCGTTTTGTGTCTGTCTACAAGAAATTATGGATTGTTAAAAATAATTTAATGGAAAAATAATGGAACTTCATAATAACACTTCTAAGACTTCATCATCTAAAACAAGAAATAAAAAAATTCTCATTTGGGTAATGGCAATTTACTGTTCAAAATATGCAAAAAAGTATAACTATGTATATTTTGATTATAGTTATAATTCTAATAACAGTAAAAAATAAAACTACCAAAAATATATTCAAGTAAATGCATTTTAAGCTGTAAAAAATTAAAGTCAGAATTATTATCGGTTGAGTTGATGTTTTTGAATACAAAAATGTTGAATACTTCAAAAATTCTATGTGAAAAAGGCAACTTCGAAATCTATAGATGAATAATTAAAGAAATGTGTTATCTGCTGATATTCTAGATATAGCATAGATAGAGATAGTTTTTTTTACCGGCAGAATCCAAATTCCATACTATTTTTCCAGATATCTTTTAGTGCATGCTAGTCATTTAAGTACCTTTGATTCTCCTACCAATGTGATATGGATTATGAAAAAAAAGTAAGACAAGAAAATTGCAGACTTCAGCTCATTGATCTTTGTTATAATTTACCACAAAGCAATGTTTAATTCCATAAATTAATTATTATGTATGTTTAGTTATATTCATGATTTATTATTAACTATAAATCAATCACTTGATATATTAAAAAACATCTCTATGGATTGTTTGATGCCAAAACATTTGGAATTAGCACATAAAATAATAAAGTTAATAAAAACTTAGGGGTTATTTTTAAATTTCTTGAAACATTATAGGAGGACGATTATATTATTTATAGATATATAAAAATTCCAATAATCAGATTTGGCTTTCGTGTTGAATTTTTATGTAGTATACCATGGTATTATACAAAATGGGGAAAGCCTTTGTTTTTGAAGTAATTGATTATTGCATCTCAAAATTTAATTTTTTTCCTATGAAATATTCTTTTATTTCCTTTTAAATTGTCTAATATCAGAATACTCGATTATACAAATCACATTTGATACTATTTAATCCACATAATTTACTATACATTTATCCTTTTGTGATAGTAAATTTAAGCCCTTGTAGTCCGAAAAATGATTAGATTCAAAATTATTCACCTAATACAAAGATTTGTTTATTGCTATGAAAAATAAATATATATGATTCTTTTAAGTCGAATTTCTTCCAAAAATTAATCTACATCTCTAAGCCATTCTGTAGGTGTTCTTAACAATTAAATTTGAAGAAATAAATAAATAAAACTTCAAAATGATGCACATTGTTGAACGGACATCGGACAGCAAAGGGTTAAAGGATTTTAAAATTATATTTGAATTTTAATCTTTTTTTACTTAATTAACATAAGCGAATTTGCTTGTATATTTATTTAAGATCTGATTATCCAAATCAAGTATGATCCCAATTAATCCGCATATTCTATTGTGCATTTATCTTTTATCATAATAACTGTAACGAATAATTTCCAAATTATTCCCCAGTTTTAATCTTATATTTTTTACTTAATTATCATTTAAAAACTTGCTTGAATATTTATTTATTTGATAAACTATCGAACGGGAACAATATCAGTTAGTTTCGACAGTTTTCATTCCTTTATTTTCACATCATCATTGAATTCAAAATGACTCACAATCCACATAAATACAAGAACAAAGCGGACTCTATCTTCATCAAAAGCTAACTTTTCGTTCTCCGTTGTCTTTTCCACCCCAACCATTCTATTTATTTTACAATCTCGTTCTCAGATTTCGGTGCTCATTAAAATCCGTTCATTGTTTCTTTTACTGTTAGATTCATGACTCACTAAGTCTTTTGAGGAATCAAAATATCTCGAACAGCTGTCTTTGTTCCATTAAAATTTCCTGAATCCAGACATTTTCTTCGCTGGAGCAAATCACTTGGAATAATGTGAATGGACAACACGTAATGGTCTGGCTTCACTAATAGCGATTCAGCCGAAGCCTATGTACTTATCCTGGTCTTATGCAGTCATTTTTCTCGTTGACGACTTTATTTGTTGACGATGGAGGAGAAAGAGTTAAAGGGGCGGGGGGATAGAGTCGGTCCCGTTTTGAAAAGAAAACACTCAAAACAATCCGTGACTGAAAGAGTTACTTTTTTAAAAATGTACGAACTGATTTAATCCATCCATTAACCGTTTGAATTTTTATAGTGATTTGTTTCCCAATTGCTGTAATTTTCTTTGTTCGGGGGATGCGATTGTCGATTATTTCTGGGTGATCGGAAATTGTTTAGCTAAACTTGGAAGTATAATAGAAATTTTTAAAATAAACTTAAAAAAGCATTAGATATATGTGCGGAAAACTGTAGACTTTATCCTTATAAACAAATAAAATTATTCTAACAAAAAAAGTTAAGCCTTCACACATCTATAGGACCTCTGACTCACCATTTAAGATTGTGAATCATTCTGACGTTTTAATTATTTATTTTTCAAATTTTATTGTTAAAAATGCCTACATAATTGTTAAGAGATGTAGATTGATTCTTCAAAGAAATTCGACTTAAAAGAACTACGTATATTTATTTTTCATAACAATAAACAAATCTTTGTATTAAGTGAATAATTGAGCATCTAATTATTTTTCGGAGAGCGAAGGGTTAAAAAAATATAAATGTGTTTATTTATCAGAGAATGTCTTTTCGGAATTTTCTAGAATATAATTGAGGAAAACAATGCTAATTATATTTATAAAATGAGTTAGAGATTTACAACATCGCAAAGGAATATGTAGCTGAAATGGGTTGGTAATAAGGTCTGAGCTTGTGAGCCGTAGGGTCCCTGTTCGAAACCGGATTCCACCAAAGAACAGTTTTGTAAGGGATTCTGTTTCTTGTTAAATCCATCAGGACCAAATTTCCTTCTGCTGCTATGGTGTTGAAAGGTGAGTGCCAACTCAGATGACGTCCTCATCATCTTACCTCGGTTCATGATTACAATGTCCTTCCCAAAATAGCTCTAATGTTGCTTAACTACTGAACATTAACTTAACTAAACTAAACACTAAACTGCCATGGAATGATGTTCATAAAAACGTACCTTTAATTCACACTCCTGAAAACCTACATAACTATAATTAATATATATATATTTAAAATTAAATTAAACCCTAATTAATTTCCAAAGCTTTATATTAATTTAGTCCATAGTAATATCATTCTAAAGTATTCTCCTATTTCCTGATTCATTCCAATTGTTCTAGTAAATTAATTCAACAGAAGCTGTGTAACATTTCTGAATATTATAAAAGCAACAGATTCACGCACTAAGTGTGAAAGAAGAAAATTGTCCAGCCAAGCACATTCCTTTAAAAAGATCCTTGTGTTTCCCCTGCATCTTATGCGTGTATCATTGAAAACCCCATCAAAACCTTATTTTATAAGCACTGTGAAGAAATATTTTCCCTTTCAAAATCTTGGTATTTAAGACTAGGGATAATGATTTCCCGCGACTTTTTGAACGTTTTCGGCATTCCGTTTTGTGTCACTCTGTGTTGTGTTCGTCGCTTTTGCTGGTACATAATGCCTGCGTCCCGTGATGAAATAAAAAGAACTTAAAAATTCAACCTGTCTTCTCTATGATTTCGGCCACGACACTGTTATCTGCTTTCAAAAAATAATAATTTAAATGCTTTACATTATATATATATATATATATATATATATATATATATATATATATATATATATATATATATATATATATATATAGATTTTTACAGAGTATCAGCTAAATCTCGCCGAAAATACATATATATACAGTGAATTATTGCACAGTTGCGTGTTATTGCGAACAAATATTTTCTTTGCTAAACTGTCAGTTAATCAATTAATTTAATTTATCTAATTTAATTAATTAATTAATTTTTTTCCATTCCGTACAGTTCCGATTTCCATTCCGTACAAAAATTATGTATTAAAGATGAGATAAAAATATGATGAAAAAATAGTAATTTAGTACACTAAAGAAAGTATTTTTATTTCTTTATTTATATAAAAACTGAAATTAAATTTATCATATAAAAAGGATTCTTTTTTTTACTATGACATGTACGTATTTTTTTTCATTCTAGTAACTTCATTATTGCCATAATTTCTGGGTCAGTGATAGAAAGGGACAAAAAAATGAACAAAACTAACGGTATTATCCTAAGCATTAGTTACTAGGCGGATTCCAATTCCTAATAAAAATATTAAAAAGAAAACAATGTCCATTATCCCATGTCATTCAAATCCATAACATACTTTTGCACACAAAATATTGAACGTGAGGCAGCAAAAGCTCATGATAGTGTGTTGAAAGTCCCTTTCGCATCTTAGGCGTAACGCCTAAGTTAAGGTCATCCAAACGGTCAAATGGTTGTTCAAAGAACAATAATGCTCTCTGCTCACCAAAAGCATTTGTCAACCGTTTCTGATAAGCGAGCTGCGTCTTTGCATTTAGAACAGAAGACATTGCACCTAACTGTCTATTTTAAAAAGTCTGGAAATCTTGGCGCCAGAGTTTATGTAAACTAAAAAAATTTAAAATTATAAGGCGTTTTCTTAGAGACATAGAATGATGAGTTAGAAGACATAGAATGAAAGGTTTAGTTTGTGAATTTGTGATCATATCAGAATGGTTTTGTAGAAAAAGAAAATAAAAATATATCTGCAGAAACATTATCCTATCTAACATATGAAAAATTGTTAGTAAAAATCGCTTAATTAATTGTTTTAGGAAATATCTTTAATACAAATTTTTTGAAATAGTTGGGATTAGTTACTTTTATCATTAAATTAAAGTTATTAAAGATATATTTCAATTTCATCATAAAATTAAAAATATTATGAATTGTAATTTACATAAAATTACGTCGGCGTCCTGACATATGGGTAGGGCGTCTTTCTTGTGATCTGAGCGTCCCGGGTACAAGTCCCGGTTCAGGCATGGTTGTTCTTCTGTGCTAATTCTGTAATGAGGGTGAATGGGCCCCCTTTCAAAAAATTGGGGCAAGCGAATGTGACGAGTTATTAGCTAAGTCGTACTCTAAACTTCAAAACAGGAGACGCTCATTTCGGCTTAAAATCGATGATGTATCAGCTAGTATGTCCATGACAAGTGCTATTAGAAACAACTACATATCAAATTAAATTTTTAAATATTTAAAAAAATTAAAGGAAATTTGGGCAAGACCGTTTAATAGGTATCCGGACAAACGTAAGTAGATAGTTTTTAAAAAATATGATCATTAATTTCCATTAAAATGTGACTTTTATAGGCTTTCAAGATTTTTTTTTATTACTGGCTTTAAAATTTTTATTTGAATCAAACGTAATTTACTGCGATTTTTTGATAAGAAGCATTGAAATATGTCCAATCCAACTCTATTATTTTCCTTAAACTGTATGGTGATTAAAGAATAGTCTATGTTCTATGATGCAATATACAAATTTCATAAACACGACTGAAAACAATGTTATAAAAGTTCGATATTTTTTATTGTATTCTTTTCTTTTTCAGAACATACTAATAGGTAATGAGCCGGAAACTAATAACATTTTTAAGAAAAAAAAGGTTCTATTATATCCAATTCAAGACCAGATTTGTGCAAAATTATGTGTCCAGTAAATCATGCAATATTTCTTAGATGAGACTTCATATTTATAACATTCTAAAATGCAATTTTGTAGCTCTTATTGAATCACTTTTCTAGTTTATGTAATTCTGCATTAAATTGTTAATTATAATATCGACATTATACGGAAATATCAAAGTAATCGTTCATTAGTAGCATGATTTCTGAAGAAATTTGTTTTGTATACTGCAACTAAATCTAAATCTAAAAGCTAAATTTAATCAACTAAATCTAAATTTAAATAAACTATATTAAATTTAAAAATTAAGCATTTTAAATAGTAAATAATTATGTTGTCATTTTATAGAAATATCAAAGTAGTAATTTCTTTGTATGATTTCTGAAGAAATATTCTTGTATTCTGCAACCAAATTTAAATCATTATTAACTATTTTATCATTATATGGAAACATCAAAGTAATCATTCTTTAGTATGATTTCCAAAGAAACACTCTTTTGTACTGTAACTAAATTT
>JAOUZG010036560.1:2304770-2315949 GCA_026289955.1 Argiope argentata
GAACACTCTCAAGATGCCATCCCAACAGCAAACCCAAACGAAGGAAAATCTGGTAACACAAAAACTCACTTTTGCAGAAGCTTTAAAGAAGAAGTCCCCGGCAATTTTACTTTACCCCAAAGAAACTGAAGAGTGCAAAACGCCAGTGGAGGAGATCTTAAGAAAAGAATTATCAAGTGTCAACATCAGCATCAAAAATATAAGAAAAGTACAAAACAAAGGTATCGTAGTAGTGTGCGAAAAGGATGATGATATCTCCAAACTGTTGACTTCCATTTCTAACAAAGAAGCTCTTGCCAATAAAATCATAACTAAGACTCCAGGCAAACGACATCCAAGCCTGATCGTCTATGATGTCCCTAACTCAACATCTGAGGAAGAGCTGCATCAGGCATTGGTCTCCCGCCTTAATCTTCCAGAACCTTTGAAGCTGCGGTTCAAAATTAAGGGAAGAGATCAAACTACTACTCACTGGGTACTGGAGGCCCCAGCAGAAGTAATCGAAAAGGCTAAAAAAATAAACAAAGTTTCTCTTAATTGGACGATGCACAATATAAGAGAATTTTTCCATATCAAAAAATGTACCAAGTGTCAAGGCTATGGGCATTTGGCCAAAGAATGTAGGGATGTAAGGCCTACGTGTGGAAAATGTGCTGGCAGGCATAATACCAGGAAATGCAATTCAACCCAAATAGTGTGTATTAATTGCAGTCACCATAATTTCCTCTACGGAACTAACTTCCCAATTCTTCATAAAGCTTCAGACAATATCTGTTCCTGTTACCAGCATGAGGTAACAGCCTACCGTCACACGAGAGACTATTAACATGGATTGTTCCCCACAATATTCATTTTCCATTTCATCATCATCGGAAAATATTTCTATCAATACTCTTCAAATTAACCTTGCCCGCGCAAAGGCAGCCAGTGATCAGCTCCAAAAATCTATTTTCAGTTTTAATTCGGACATCATTCTTATTCAGGAGCCGTATATTAATGCAGGGGAAATTCAAGGTCTGCCTAAATCTTGGAACCTTTTTACATCTAAATCGAAAAAAGCAGCAATAGCAATAGTAAATAGAAAATTACAACCAGTCATCATAGCGATTAAACAAAATGTGGTAGCCATTAAATTGCAAACAGGAAAACAACCAACTACTTTCATTTCAGCCTACAATTCTCCCTATGCAAACATCGAGGAAACACTACAGGAAATGCAGGAAATCATCACTTCTCTTAAAAACGAACCAATTTTTATTGGGGCAGATCTTAATAGCCATCATGCACTATGGGGATACAGAAATAACGACGCAAGGGGTGAAAAAGTATTAGATCTTATCCTGGCAAACGACCTGTTTGTTATCAATAGATCGGACGCTCCCCCAACATTTCAGAGAGACGTATCCAAAGGCTGGCCAGATCTAACTATCTGCACCCCAAATCTAATTTCACAAATTGCAAAATGGGATGTCTCTGAAGAACCATCACTCAGCGATCACAAATACATTGTCACACAAATTAATACTCAAATACAACATTCCTCCTTCAATAGATTTAAAACTCTATATGGGAATCACAATAAATTCCTCAATATTCTAAAACCAACTATCAATATTCTTCTGCAAGAAATCAGAAAATGTGATACTCTGGAAACAATAAATAAAGCAACAAGCCACATTCAAAACTCAATAATTGAAGCTTGCAAGATTTCCTACAAAATAAAAAAGCAACAAGCTTTGAAACCCCCCACCTGGTATACCACTAAATTGGAGATAGAGAAAAATAAACTCAAAGCACTGAGACGGCGTGCACAGAGAGCTCCACAAGATCAGAGGAGTGCTTTGTTCCAACTACTAAAGAAAAACCAAACGATTTACATGAGACATGTACGACAAGCCAAGACTTCAAGTTGGAAAATATTCTGTACAAATGCATCCAATCCATTTGGAAAGCAATACAAGGCCGCCTTCAGAAAAACTATTCCACCAGCCCAATTAATAGCCCTCAAAAATAGCGATCCAACAGGAGGTCAACTGAAAACCGCTGAGAAGCTCTTAGAAGAGATTTTGCCCTCTTCCGAAGAAAATGAAGATATTCCTGCAATTACGTCAGTAACACCAAATGACATGCCTTTCTCTAAAGAAGAAATATCTACAATAATTAAAAAGTTGCATAAGGGTAAGGCACCAGGACCAGACGGAATAGATAATATAATAATCCAACAGATAAACATGAGATTTCCAATCCTCTTTTTTGAACTATTCAATAAGTGTTTAAAGTTGGGATTCTTTCCGGACCCACTGAAAATAGGAAGCATTATTCTCTTTCAAAAAGAAGGAAAACCTGAAGACGAGTCCTCCTCTTATAGACCTATTTCACTCCTTCCTTGTATTGGAAAGGTTCTAGAGAAACTCCTCACACAACGCCTCATTTACCATCTAGAGAAATCTAATAAAATCAGTGAGCATCAATATGGATTCAGAGAAGGTCGGTCAACAGATTTGGCAATACATCAATTAATTAAAAAAATAACTGAAGGAAGGAAGAAGAACCATCATGTCCTGGTATTATCAATAGACATTAAAGGGGCGTTTGATAATGTTCAGCATAGCTCAATTGTGACCAACCTTAACAATAGCCAATGCCCTAAAAACCTGGCAACAATTTTTAAAAATTTGTTACTCAACAGAAAAATCTCTATTAATTCAAGTGAGGGTCCAGCTATTAGAGAGCAGAGGATAGGCTGTCCACAAGGATCTTGTAGCGGCCCAGTTCTCTGGAATCTTGTTGCAAATGAAATTTTGGAAGACACCTTCCCAGAAAACACATCTATTCAAGCATTTGCAGACGATTTTGTTATAGTCTCTCACGCATCCACTCGGCAGAAAATTGAAAATCAAATGCACAAAGCAATAGCCACATTCATTTCCTGGACCAACAAGAATAAACTCCAAATTTCAACAAAAAAAACCCAATTTATTCTGTATAGCAAACTCGTGAGACCGCCTACAATCCGCTGGCAAGGCGAAATCATTCGAAGACAGCATTCCATCAAATATCTTGGCATTCATATCGATGACAAACTTAATTGGAATACACATATAAAAAGTCTTTCTGTTAAATCATTCCTATACCATAGAAACCTGCTCAAATTAATGGGCAACAATTGGGGAATCTCCCAGAAGTTAAAAAAAATCCTTTACTTCTCAGTGATTGAAAGGATGATGGCATACGGTGCAGCAGCATGGTGCTTGGATCCTCCTGTAAGAATAAAGAGAAAATTGGCAACATTACAAAGACCATTCCTTTTGGCAATTTCAGGAGCCTACAGAACAACCCCGACATCAGCACTTCAAGTCATCCTCGGAATCCCTCCATTACATCTCAAGCTCCAGCAAGAAGCCAGATATGCATCAATCAATAGACTCAACATTTCCCTGCCAGAGAATCTCACAATGATCACACCCAATGACGTTGAAAAATCTGAAACAGGATGGGCTGCTCACCCATCGCTATATCCGTTTCAAGATCAGATCTCCATTGAAGACGGTGGGCACCTCTCCGAGGGAATTCGTCTTTATACGGATGGTTCCAAGACGGATAAAGGAGTTGGCGCTGCATTCTGTGTCGTGGAAAACCATAATATTGTACATAGATGGTCAACAAAAATGCAAAATTTTAACACAGTGTATCAAGCTGAACTTCTAGCCCTTCAACAAGCCATAGAATACGCTACTAACCTCCATCCACAACATATCACAATATTAGTTGACAACCAAGCCAGTATACAAGCAGCAGCTAACCCCAAAAACAAAAATACAGTTGCAAGGGCCATTTGCAAAGTTCTTGTACAACACAGGCATATTAAAGTATCCTGGATTAAAGCCCACGTTGGGTATGAGGGAAATGAAGAAGCCGATAGACTGGCGAAGGAAGCCGCGGAATCAAACATGGAACAATGCCACACTAAGATATCAAAATCCTACCTTAAATCATTCTTTAAACAAAAAATGATTAAGGATTGGCAAAAAGATTGGGAAGACGGTGATACGGGCCGATCTACATTCAACATTCTCCCTAAAGTCTCACTTATACCAAGTAACTGGAAAAGGGAAGATATTCTATTCTTTACTTTTCACGGACCATTCCCCTCATATCTCCGACGTTTTAACCTGATCCCTAATGCTTCCTGCCCTTGCGGAAATCTTGATGCTAAGCCGATCCACTACGCAACAGAATGTTTGCTGACTTCCTCCTTCCATATGACTAAGCCAACACCTGAACTAGAACGTGCTTGGTTCCGTAGTGTTGCCTCTTCCCAAGGATCCAGGTTGAAAATTAGAAGAATGATTCGCCACATTGAAGAAAACAGAGATTTGTTTAGATTTTAAGAACACTATCTATAAGCGTAGCTTGACAAATTCTTACCTTTTTCTGTCATTTTTATGTTTGTACATGCCATTTTTTTTTTATTTCTGTGTTTTTCTTTTTTATTATTGTCCCTAAATTTTTCTCGTCCTAATTTTTCTTTTGTATTTTTCTCGTCCCTAAATTTTTCTTTTGTATTTTTGGAATATTTCTCAGAAATTTGTAATTTCAAACAAATCCAATAACTAGCTTAATTAGCCACTTCTATTTAAATTCCAAACAGCTCATTGCCTCCAGCTTTTTTTACTTCAAAACTAAAATCCCCTATTTTTATGAAATTTTAACCGATAATTTTGTGACGCTTTCCAGCAGTCACTTTCACTATATCTTCCACTTCATGCCCATTACACTGTTTAAATAACCAGGTGGTTATAGTTGCAGGGGCATGAAGCGGTGTTGTGTGTTGTGTGTCTGTCTGTGGCAAAGATAACTAAAAATGCCTTGAGATGGATGGTGAAAAATAGATACACAGTTTTTACACCAAATTTGAAGCCTAATTCATTGAATGTTTGCGAACAGATATTCTATCTCATCTTATATAAAGATACTTTTACAAAATATCCTCTGAGTGCATCTCTTTTATTTAGAAAAGAATGTTCTTTATTCTTTAAAATACCCCAATATAAAGAAACCTGAATAATAAAAAGAATATATTATAAACTTCGAGTTCCAAGATAAAAAAAAATCGTTTGCTCATACGATTTTCTTGCAAGATATGTCTGCAATTAAACACCCTATTTCACCTTACGTGCATATACTTTGTGCGGATTTTCTAACTTGGCAGCAAAACAAAACACCCTCTGACTGCACCTCTTTCATTTAGCAAACAGGGTTCTTTATTCTTTAAAACCCTTCAATAAGAAAAGTCTGAAAAATGATCCTGACAGGAGGATCAAAGAGAGGCACCAAGAATTCCAACGTAACTTGGTGATAATTTAACCGCAACCCACACACATCTGAATATCTCACAGGGGGTATCCTACGTAGGTTTTAAACGATCCAGGTAAAAACAGCAGGCTTGTAATATCACGCTGCTTAGAAGGAGACTTCGCCTTCAGCTACAGATACCCTATAGCTGCTAATACAACATCCATTGCTTGGTTTATGGTACCCAACTCTGTACAAAGAACCGGTTTCCTAGGTGAGGTTAAATATACACTTCAGTTCATTGAAGTAAACACATTCATTTTATCGTTAGCGCTTTTTTGGACTTCGGTAAGAGCATGGACAGATTATTAATATCTTACCATCGAATCTGTCCTCAGGTGGTTTGGGACCAGATCCATCGTTCAAAAGGAGAATTCTGGCTGGTCGAAGAATCTCTCCCTCTGTCGCACGTGCTATTCAGATCACTGTCCTCTTTATGTCACAGGACTTTAAATAGCCCCAGGTGCCATGTTATACTCGCAGAGGAAGAAAAATAGATGTTTTAATTGGAGAAGATTATTCAAACAAGAATGTTGTTTTGAAATTGATGCAGATGAGAATAGGTTCGCAAATGCAGTTAGTCTAATGGCAATAATCAGCAAATGCTAGTTTTTAATTTCGGGTAACAAGTGTTATCTGGGGTTAATAATTTATGCTGTTGTATATTTGGGCATACAAACTCATTAATCATTGTGAAAGTGATTAAACATTCTAAGCATAGTTCGAATACTATTTATAAATTATCTTAAATTATTATTTACGTAGCGTAACATCTGAACATGTCCAACGATTGAAATAATCATTGTCTAGCTGAGTTTAGAGATTAAAAAAATGATAATTGATGTCAGTTCATTTAACTATATGTTTCCCTTTCTAATAATTAAATTAATTTAATTATTAAAAATAATATTAAAAATCGATTGTTTTTGGAAAATTAAGAAATCTTAAATATTTAATAATTTTAATGTTGGAACAGGATTTTTTTTATAAAGACGCTAGGATTTTATTTCTAAATCTATTTTTTGGAACTTGCATTGATTTTTATATTTATATTTACATGCTTTTTAATGCTATTTTACATATTCAGATGCTATTTCCTTAAATTCTAATCTCCTATAGACTTTCCTAAATCAAAATTTCGTTAATGAAAATTTAATGCATACTTTTCGTTCAGCTATTTTATAATTTCCCAAAATGTCCTGTAGTTCCTGAACTAGAAAGAATTCTATTCATTTAGGATATTGAATAAAATATGGCTTTAGCTACAAGATAAAGAGAAAAAGAAAAAAATGGTATTATTTACACGTCGAGCCCCAATACTGAAATAATGGATTGAAATACACACAGTTTAATTTTTATTTCATGATTTGGACAGTATTTCTTTAAAGTTGTCTACTAATTTTTAGCAAATCAAAATAAAAAAATATTAAACTGGAAGATATTTACTTTAAGCCCCCTTTTAACAACCCATATAAACTTTTTTTCATTTTTTTAAAAATTTCCTATTTGACTGGTGTGTTATAAATGTTTGTACAATTTTTTTCATTCAAATACTCAAAAATTAAAACAGTTCTACAAAAACTTCCATTCGAATGTAGTCACATACTTTAATCTTAAACATCAGTTTTCGAGCTTTTTCAAATCCAAAGGTGAATTTAAAATTGTATTATATCAAACCATTAAGTGGGTCGAAGTTCTGACACAGAGGTAATGCGCCTTCCTCGTAATCTGGGCGTCCCGGGTTCAAGTCCCGGTTAAGACATGATCGTTCTTCTGTGTATTATCAGTTACGTATATGAATGTGCCCACCTCCCTGTAAAAAAGAGCTGTGCAAGCAAATGTAATGGGTGAGCAGTTAAGTAGTACTCAGGGCCTGACTAAGGCAGGGACATAGGGGCAGTTGCCCAGGGCCCCACATGACTGCCCCCCCCCCAAATCAAATAGAAATCATATTTTACGTTTCTCTTTTTAATGAATGTTCTTAACAACTAAAGTAATAAAGCAGAGGGGGCCCCAAAAAAGTTTTTACCCCAGGCCCCAACTAGGCTAAGGCGGGCTCTTGGCCCTAGTTGGCACCACTTTAAAACAAGAGACGCTCATTCGGCTTAAAATTGTTGATAGCTGTCAGAATGCCTGCCCATACCAAGAAAAAATAGTAACAACAGATGAAATGGTTTCACTTTTCATGTAAGCATATTTGTAAAGAGCAATATATAATTAAAGTTATAATTCAAGGGGATAAACGTCAAATTACTATTTTATTACCCTTACCTATTCTTTGAAACCATATTATTTTTCCTTTACATTATATTTCCATTATAAGGAATACTTAGACAAAAGTTTAATTCTGTTACAGTGAGTATTCATTCCTTTACAATATTTCAAACATTTAAATTAATAAAAAATACTTTAATGATTTAAAAATATTTAATCAAAATGATTAAAATAATTTTAATAAAAGTATTTGTTTTTGAATTACTATTTGTTATTTGAATTCATTAAATTTTTAAGTTTGTAAGTCTAGACATCACTTTATAATACCGAACTAATTAGAGCAATTTTTAGCATTTAGCATATGATTTAAAAAAAATGAAAAAAAAAAAATCAAAGAAGTTTAAAAATTAGAGCTTACATTTTCAAAGCTTCTCGTTACGAATAAACAAACCAATAAAAATAAATTATATTCAAATCATAAAATAATGATTTCGCAACAACATCCTTGTTATTGTTTAATTTCAGCCTCAATTCCCCCATTTATTATTCTTAAGCAGTACTAAAAAAAGAGAAAGATAGAAAAATGTATCTCACAGCAATAAGGCTTAAAATGAAATCTTCAACATTGATATATACATAGATAAGCAAATGTTTTTTTTTATTTTGTTATGGCAAATATGTTTGGATAGCTTCTGTTTTGTGTATTGTAAAACATGGAAGATAAAATAATATGTTTACTTAATTCTTAATTCTAAGTAATTTTCTATTTACACGGATTATATCCGTAAATAGTAGCTTAATGCCTTTTAATAATAAAAAAACATCACCTTTTTTTTTAAAGAATAAATACTACTTTTCATTTAATTAAAAGCTAATATTTTATTTAATAAATGAACATAACATTATACATGGTTGATTTTTTTTCATACTTTATATTTTGTTTTGAAAAATGAAAATCATATTATATATAATAAGCAAATATCCAAAATGTAAGCATTATGAAATCGTCAGTTTTTTGCCAACTGTTTGAAAGTTTGTAGAGGAGGAGGTGGTCAGTATTCGACCACTTTGGGGTCAATCTCTCGAAGAGAATATCAGTTTGACCGATTTGGTTAATGTAAGGATGGACATTGCCACAGTCGGCCACAACAAATCCTGTCGATACTGCTACGTTAAGTTTTGGCAAGGTGGTCAGCTGTACACAAGATGAAGGTATATTTTAATCGTATATGGAACTAGAAAACTGTTACTTTATAATTAAAGTAATTCAACCCTTTATAAACTTTGTCATTATTTTCAAAAAATAGAAAATGTTATCCTCTTGATGGGTGTTATCCCGTTAATAATATGTTATAATATATTCATCTTATATGTTAATGTATTCTTCTGAGTTAAAAGAAGAAAGAAAATAGACAATTTTTAATTGTGCTAGGAAATTCAAATACTGAAGTTAAATTACCTATGATATTTTTCTCACTGCCGCTGTAAAATGCTACTTCAAGTATTCTTTTTATAAAAAAATTTATTTAAAAAAAACAGTTAACAAGCTACTATTTTTTTTACAAAACAAGAGGAATCCTTTCTTTTCAAGTTACATTTCAAAGAAATAACATTCATTATTCTTATAGTAACAAAAATGCATTTTTGCATTTTTGTTACTATTATTTTATTTCCTACAAGAATGAACTGAAAATTGCTCTAAATAATGATTCAAACTTAAACAACTGCACTCTTTTAGTACAAAAAAAAAAGCGTCTTTGAAATGTGAGATTCAAAAGGCTCTTGCAAAGTCAAAGATGAATACATTGTAAGTCTTATTTTGAAACTTACATTACAGACTCCTTAAAACTTTTTACGTGAGCGTTGAAGAACTAAAGTAAATGCTTTGTTTCAACTCCTTCACATGAAATAGGTCAAAAGAAATAAAATTTTAAGGAATAACTTCTAAAGGATTCATTTTTTAAAAAAAATTAAAACATTTTGTTAAGCGCATCTTAAACCAAGTAAAGAGTGTCGAAATTTAAAATATGACACTCTTATTTTTCTAGTAATAAAAAAACCTCATTAAATTTAAGTTAAGTTCCTATCCAGTTTCATTTCTAAGTAAAATAAGTAAGTTACTGTGTTGATCCTATAAAGTGTGGTGTTGACTTTTCTAATAAGGTTTAAACACTGTATCGTTAATTCTCCTTCAGAAAAGACTTATAAACTTATATGTGTAGTGATTTTACTTTTAAAGTAGGAGTTTAATTTATAAGAACTATTAAATTTTTATATAAGAGTTGGCAATTATTTTAGATACGAAAAAGAAAATCATTAAAGGAAAAGGGTATCAAATATTTGATTTTAATTTAGAATAATTTTTAATTCGTGGATATAAATATTTGAATACTCTATTCTTAAGGTAATTGATATCTTGAAGGAAAAGATATTTTAATATCAAATTTTTTTTATGAATGTTATGTAACTTCTGATGGGATTATGAAAGAAATTATCTTTTTAAGAATCAAATTAGCTTGAACTTGTTAAGTTACTCAATATTTTTAAATGAAAATTCATGGAAATGATATTTTGCTTTTTAAAAATAATTCAACATGTTTCGCTATATATTTCACAACCTTTGTAATGGAGCTTTAATTAACAATCTTATATTATCAATGTTCATATTTTACAAACTAGAGAAAAAATACCTAATTTTGTTTATATTAACAACAAAACATGAATAATATAAGGCTGAAAATTCGGAATGAGTAAAAATAATTATATATCAAGCAATTAATTAGTTTTTTTTTGAAACTCACGAATACATGTGTTGTGGCCCTACAATATAATGGATAAATTGAAATTTTTTTTCCTTATATTCTCGAAAAAACTAGAATTTCAAAAATGCACTTCACATGTCATTTGATATGTATTATTTGGTTGCAATATTGCAATCCTCCAACAACAACATCCAGTTGTCATATTTGGCGCTAAATATCCTTGGCGAAAAGGGGGTGATGCTCTCTTCAGTCGCACCCTTTATACCTACAATATATATAAAAAAATGAAAAAAGCTCTAAAAGTGTAGAATAATATTAATGCAGTAAATTTGGTATTCATGCAGTCCTACCACCTGAAATAAAACCATCTGATAACTTTCTTTGGTTTTGATGCAGAATTCTTAATCTCTTTCCCTGAAGAAGAAAGGGAATGTTCACGTAATTGTCTGAATTGTATGCTCTACATTATTTTCAAGAATGTTAATTCGGAAATTATGCTAATCATACTTGGATATGCTTTCACAGTTCTGTGATGAAATATATTTCATTTTTAAATATTTCATAATGATGTCACTATTGCAAAATGGAATGCCTTTATCTATTTTTCTAAGAAATGTTAATCAAATCATTTAAGAGATTTTGGAGAAATAATAATAATAAAATATATATTTGTATTCTTGTATTGTAGCAGTAAAGAAAATGTTACACGTGGTTTTAGAAGCCAAAAATCAATTCAAATTTAGATTAAATAGAGCATAGTCTTCATTTAAAATTTTTAAGTAATGAATTCTTGTTTTATTAACACACACACACACACACACACACACACACACACACACACACACACA
>JAOUZG010036560.1:2322492-2339253 GCA_026289955.1 Argiope argentata
TTGTTTTCAGATCATCTACACCTCATTTGACAGAATTTCACGATTGTTACTCACTATAGTTATTCATTTGTACTTCGCAAAGTTTGTTGTTTTCAGATAATCTAAACCTCATTTGACAGAATTTCACGATTGTTCCTCACTGTAGTTATTCATTTGTACTTCGCAAAGTGTATTGTTTTCAGATAATCTAAACCTCATTTGACAGAATTTCACGATTGTTCCTCAGTTTTCTTACTCATTACACTTCTCAAAGTGTATTTTTTTAAAGATAATCTTAACCTCATTTGACATAATTTCACAATTGTTCCTGAGGGTTGTAATTCATTACACTTCGCAAAGTGTATAGTTTTAAGACCATCTTAACCTGGATTTGAAAGATGTTGAATACCCAATTCTTTGGAAAATTCACTGATATGTGGACTGAAAATACATTATATTTATAATCATTGTTACATAAATCCATTTGGATATACACGTGAACTATTTAATGCTGTTTTAAATATTGAGTGGAGCTTAAAATTAATTTGTTTAACTGGATTACATTCAAATATACAATATTTCAAATTTTTCATTTAGAAAGGAATAATTTAAGTGGAAATTATCATAAATTTTATCTAAAATGCAAATTATCATAATTCATAATGATAAATCAGTACTGACAAAAAAGAAAACTGATCTGCCAAAGTACTTCCGGCTAATTGGCTGTTGCTATATAATCGCTAAATTGTAATAAAATGTAAATTGAACGATGTAGCAAGGCATGTCACATTTTCAACATTATCACATTTCGATCTAAAATATCTTATTGTTGAATATATTTGTAAATTAAATCAAAACCTTTATTTGTCATTGTAAAGATATTTTGGTGTTGAACAAAGGATATTTTGGAAAAAAAGGATAAAATCATATTTTGGTGTTGAACAAAACAATCAACGCATTAAATCAAAAGTTTAAATATTTACCTCCTATTAATTGTGCAATGAATGAACTTAAAGGCTTTATGTCCAATTTTTCAAATAAATAATTAACAATTTTTTATTTGTAACTATCATTTTTATAAAATTCCTGCATATAGAAGATAAATATTCACGTATCCAGTTTTGTGAATAAAATTAATAACATTAATGTAAAAGTTATAAATAATTTTCTTAATAACAGAATAAAACATAAGGCCGGGGACGCATTTTATTTAAATTAAGTTTTCAACAAGTTGTGATACGAATAATCTTTCAGAAAATATTTGTTTACAATATATGTATTAGAATTAATAGGATAAATAAAACGATATTTCATTATAAATATTGTTTGTTCTTGAGAGTATATTAAATTATTAAAAGTAAACTGTGCAAAATTTTATAACAAGAATTTTCTTAAGTTAGTATGATGTTTAGGGAAAAGCGTAAGATGAAGTTTCGAGATAGCTGCTTCCAAATGATTTAATAGAAAATCTGAAAATGTGTTTTTATGTTTATGCAAACATTAAAACACAAACATGAAAACCCAGAAGAAGTAAATATGTATAAAAATATCAATGATTTAGCATTATAAATTTTGGTAAGTAAATATATAGAAATATTTTTTTCTTCTAACATTTAAAATTTATTATTCCTAAGAAATTAAAAAAAATGTATAGCTGACATAGAAAGCTTTTTAACCCTCTGGTCGCATAATTCTTTAGAATCACTATTTAGATGCGATGTTTGCAAATAAGTTCAAATATTAGTCAAAGAAAATGAATTGATACAACATGTTACTTGATAATAATGTGATATAATAAAAGTCTGTAATCTTAAAAATAAGCACTTTAAGCGGAGAAATCGGGAGATGTAACAGAAAATGAATTCCCGGCGTCCTGTCACAAAGGTACCGCCTCTTTCCCGTGATCTGGGTGTCACGGTTCGTCTTGGGGGATCGTCTTCTGTGTTCTATATCCTTGGTGTAGGAATGTGCCCCCCTGTAAAAAGGGGCTGTAAAAGTGAATGCGATGCCTGAAGTTTATAAGTCGTTCTCTTTGTCCTAGTTGGAGCTATTAAAAAAAAGAAACGCTCACTCGTCTTAAATCTCTGACTGATGACTGATTGCCTGATTGAATCTCTGACTGATGACTGATTGCCTAATTGAATCTCTGACTGATGACTGAATGAACTGATTGCCTACCCGTGGAAATCATGGCGTGCTCAACTGTATGGTTAATATGGTAATAAAAATATTTTGCTTATATAATAAAAACTATAGTTAAAAAAACAATATTTTTAGAAAAATACTGGAAAATAATATATTTGTATTTTGAATTCATTCATTTCAGCTCTTTTATCGTTATTTTTCAAAAGATTTAAGATTATTATATTTAGTAATAGCATTATTTTTATTTTTTGAAATTAAAAAAAAAGATTTTTGACGGCACAAAACATTTTAATTGCCTTAATTCAATTAATTCGAAAATGTTAATATTGTTAAAAAATGGATTCAATTAAAAAATTTAAAATATGTCGTTTGTTATCGCATTGTTTATTAAAATAACACATAAATTGTATCCTATTCCTAATTTGAGGTGAAATATAACAGGAAATGACATTCTCCACAAAATCGGGGTAAAAAATCAACCTTGAAAGTGAACAGAAAACAGAGTTGGTCTTGAGTATTCGTAGTCAGCAAATTCAGAGTCACTTTTAAAAAATAAAATTACAACAAAAAAATTAACTCAACCCCCTTTTGCTTACAAAAAACTGAATTATACCTCTCTCCTTTCGATCTTTTGAAGTTTTGATTTCTGATGGAACGTTTTACTTGAAAGAGTTGTTATCAAAACGTTTCATTTACCTTGGCTCGTTTTTAGGCTTATACAATTTTTTTCGGACTCTCCGATTTCGCCCTCGTCCTCTTAATGATCTGTTTTAGATAAGAACGAAGAGAAATAACTTCTGTGACACACAATGATAAGGAAGCATTTATTTATTTTTTTTTCTTTTGGCGTCTTTGCAATTTCTTTTGTTTTTCCCTTGAAGAAAGGACAAAGCTCTATTTTTGGCGAGTTTTTCGTGTTTTGTTCAAATTTTTATTATTTTTTGCTTTGATTTCTTTCTTCTTTTTCAAACAGGTGCATGAAGTTGACGTCCCCCAAAACTCAACGTCCAACTATAAGTCGCTTTAGGGTTTAAGTCTTAGAAGCAATTACTTTTTACTTATTTAAGTCCTACAGTTGTAATGAACTTTCTTGATTGCATGTCTGGAAGTTTATAGCAAGAAACTTCGAAGTCCTTTTTAACTTGGAACTGTGACCACAGCGCAGTTGTACTGTGATCTGTTTCTTGGGGAAAAAATCCTTTGAACGAAGCTAAACCCCGTATTGTTTGATAATAAGAGTTATAGCCTTTACATAAAACAGGGATGCACAACCAATGGCCCGCGGTCCAAAATTGGACCTCGCAGCCTTCAAAGTTGGCCCGCGAATGTTGTTAATAAAATAAACTAATTTAAAATGAAATGAGATTTTTTCAAATAAACAGGATAAAAATCTGATACGAAAATGATCCTACACCAGAATAAATAATTTACAGTTGTTTATCAAGTTTATTTACTTTTTATTACGCGCCTTTTCAGTTTATTCAATTAATGGCTACCTGCGAGTACGATTTTCGTATAGGAGAAGCTCGCGGACGTGAAAAATCTCCACACATGAAAATGCAGTTTGAGGATCAAATTCAAATTTTGCGTAAAGCATTTTATGATCGGTTTTCAGATTTTAAAAAGCACCAGACCAAAATTGATGCATTTTCTTCTCTATTTTCTGTTGATGTAAATCTAGTGGATGAGAGTAAGCAGTTAGCCTTAATTAATTTACAGAATTCTGATTTTTTTTCAAAAATCAATTCAAAGAGAAACCGATATTAGAATTTTATAAAGATTTACCCGAGGAATTTTTATGCTTAAAGCAAAATGCAACTGCATGTGCAACTTTCTTTGGTAGCACTTACAATTGTGAGCTAATTTTCTCACTAATGAATTTAAACAAATCAAAAATAAGAATGAGCTGAGAACTTTTCTGCTGTTCTACGCATTGCCACAACCAATCTTAAGCCCAACATAAAATCAATAACTTCAAATATTCAGTCCCAGCCATCTCATTAATTTTTTACTAATTTTGATTATTAATTTTTTTTCTCAAAATTTAAAATGTGTTCTCTGTATAATTACCAAAAAGTTTTCCTCTGTTATTCTATTTCAAGTTTTCTCCTCTTTTAGCAGGAATTTTTTTAGGTTAAGTATTTTAATCATAGATATAATGTTTGTGTTTTATTCCGTTATTTATTGCATAATGTGTGCATGAGTAAAATAAGTAAAATAATAATTGCAATTCGTGCATATTGCTACAAAAAACACTCAGTGTTTCCACGCTTTTAATATGTTTTAACATTCATGTGTTGTTTTGGCCCTCGTCATGATCCCTTTTCATATTTTGGCCCCTCATCCTGAAAAGGTTGTGCATCCCTGACGTAAAAGTACAAATAATATAGTTCAATTAGATTATCGTCCTTTGATAAACTACACAAATACTATATCTTGAATTGGCCTCACACATTTGATAACAGACAGAATAGTCTTCAATTAGTACCTCGATTATCAAGAAGTTTATTAAACTTAATTGAAAACAGCGACCACAGTGCAAAGTTGCTGCGATCTTTTTGGTGGGAAAATATCTTTTGAATAAATCTAAACTATTTAGTGAATTTAATATTTTTACTTTATCATATGATAGTCAGTTATTTGACTATTAATCCTTGATATCCCTTGGACCTCATTAGCGAACAGAAAAGCAGATACTGTTTTAACTCGTTTACGCATCGGACAATCTAAATACACCCATATTCATTTGTTGCTAGATGAACAACCCCCACTGTGTTCACTGTGTCATTGTCAAGTGTCTGTACAGCATATTTTGTCAGAATACCCAATTTTAGTACCAACGGTTACAGTTATTTCAAAATCTTGCACTCCATTATATCCTTGCTTGGTAAGATACCTCATGTCCAAATCTTTGCATTTTAAAATTACATAAATTTTTATCCTTTTATTTGAATCTTAATCACATTTCAGCTGCTCATCATTTTCCTCCCAGTTATTGTTTTAAAATGATGTAATTTAACCCATTGTTTGGCGCAGTATAATCAAGATAATGGCTCTTGCGCCAAACAAATCCAATCAAATCAATCCCTGGTATGGCGTTAATAATACCCAAAAAATTGAATTTATGTTTTATACATTTTTTTATTGAACCGATTGAAAAAAAGACATAAAATTTCACATGAAATCGCAAATTCTCGTACCAAATTTGATTTACTCAGATCATTGCGTTTTCATATTATCGTATTTATCTATTTCTGAAAGTACATATCGACAGCAATCTACCCATAATAAGATTTGGTTCAAACTTTTGAAAGGTGTCTACACTATTGTTGTTAAATTTGTGTACTAAATATTATCTATTTAGGTCTTTGCGGATATCATGCTACTTTATTTCGAATAGCCAGACAGATGGCATTCCTTCGAACAGATTTTACTCAAAATTTGTTAAAAGCCTACATATTTAATGTAAAGACCATACATCAAATTTCAACCGTCTAGCACATATTTTTTTGGGATAGCTTTATCACAGTCGGAAATTTTCCAAAAATGTGTTTTGGTTAACTCAAGGAAATAACTCAGGAAAAGCTAGAGTTAGGATTTGCTGACGATTACTATACTTTCTCTATACTGCTTATATAGAAAGTGAGAAAATGGTTAACTTATTTTAATATTAAATAAACTGGTTATTATATTATTAAAATGCTGATGTCCATCAAATTACTGTTGATTTTATTTTCCAAAACTTTATGTGTAATTAATTTGATTTAATTTTGCAATCAATAACATATGTTTAATGAACATCAAATTATGCATAAGTAATTAAAATTAAACAATTAAGCAACCAAGCAATTATGTTATTCACATTACATTGCATTATGTAATGTATTTACACAATTACATTATGCTATGGAAATTAATTTAAAATTAAATACAAGCAATATTTTTAGTTAACTAACTGATTAATGATGATGATTAGCGAAATGATAATCGTAGAAACCATTTACCGCTAAAACAATTAAAATGAATTGTGCGTTTACTTTCCATATATCAATATTAAAAAGAAAAATAGGAATAATAGAAGGAAAAAAAACAATAAACAGGCATTTGATTTGAAAGAAATTCAAGTATTATTTTTTAAATAAAAAAAAACAGAAGAGTTTTCTAAAATAAGCGAAAGTAAAGGAAAACATCTTTTTTATATGTATTAGAGCTTTTAAGAAAAAGTTATTTCTATTATTTTAATGCTAAGATTTGGATTGCAATTTCTGTGTTCTTACAATGGATAAAATGTCATGCAATCTGAATAAAAAAATGCAAATCCTTTGACTCAAATTTCAAATGTCCCAAAATAAATCTTTTTCTAGAAAACAATTATTTTAAAATGTTTCCTTGTGAATAAGTGCAATTGATTTGAAAATATTTACAAAGCGGTTGAAAATTTTTAGACGGGGAAGTTTTTCTAAAATATCTGAATAAATATTTTTAAAAAATCATTCGTCCTAATGTTTTTCTTTAAATCATAAACAAAAATTTTAAAAAAAATTCTTCGATTTAAATTCCAATACATTTTATTAGAACACTGTAATTGTAAAAAGAGTTTTAATAAAAAAAGCATACATCTCATTAAAAGAATATTTAAAAAAGAAAATTAAAGTAATTATATTTTTACATGTTTAATATAAAGTCATCAACAAAAAATTAAAACACCAAAATTTAAATAATCTCCTCGTTCAGACTCCTCGTTCTCCACTAATAGAAAAAACAGATTTTTGTATAACATCTGTCTATCTGTCTGAGAAGAGAATAACGGATAATTACTTTTAGCTTAATAGCTAATATTTAGTATATAGAATTGCGAATTTTTTTTAGTTTTCTATTAAATTTTGAATACCTATGAAATCCATTCATTATAAGTCTGTATGATTTCTCAAATGGAATTGAATTTGATAAGAACTAAATGTAAAGAGCTATGTTAGTAAAATTCAGCCCACAACAGGTTTAGCATCTACTATATATATATATATATAATATAATATAAATGTGAAATTTTGGATGGATGATGGGGTTCAATCACGCCAGAACGGTTGAAGGGAATTGAAGGAAATTTACTACAGAGATATAGTCTACAGAAGAACGTAGGCTAATTTTTCTTCCGGTTAATTCAGTGGTTAATTTTTTATTAATTAAAAATTAACTTTTCCGATACCTCCCCTCAAAAAAATCTGTAAACATCTGCCTGAGCTTTTTGAATCGTTTGTTTTTATTTTTCGGTTTCCGGTGTTCATTTTAATGTTATCTTATTATTCTAATGGAATTCTTTGTGATTTATTATCCTGGCAGAAAGACGTTTTCATCACTGAAAAGTTCGGCTGTGTTTTTTTTTTTTAAATTCTTAAATCGTTTTCTGCTTATAAAAAATAATTGAACCGAGTTAGTGTATTTATTCTTTCCAATTTCTTTTAAAGAAAAGCATTACTTTGTAGTAGAGAAGCCATTAAAAACAAGTGTATTAATTTTTTTCTTACGCTGTTCATGTTATTCTCAGAATCCTTAAATTTAATGAGCTAGCGAAACTACTAGGTTTCCATTCCCGTAGTTTTAATTTTTTAAAAATTTGTTATCATTTGATAGTTTTTCGAAATGCTCGGAAAATTCAAATCGAATCTTTCAAAAAGGAGTAATCAAACTCGGGCTATGAGAATAGCTAGAAGTCGGGAATTGAAACCTCAAGCGGAATTTAGCAGAATTAAGCACGCTGAGCAACAGGATCTAGATCAACTGAAACGCAGAAGCATGTAGAAATTATACGACTACAGCACGCCTAATGTTTGCTACTCGACGAGCTGCTGAAATTCGGAAACAAAATCAACAACCCTGACTTCAGCACTTTTTTTTGGCGAAAATGACTGCATCTCAAAGCCGTTATGTATTTTTGTAATTGAATTCTATTTGTGTTAGCTATATATTTTTCATATATGCTTATAGTGATATATTTCCGTTAGCAATTAGTTTAGAATTCCGGCAAATTTTTTCAAATTTCTCTGCCGATTGTTCGTTTGCGCCTTTCAAACGGAAAAGTCTCCTTATAGTTTTAAGTACATAGTTTTTAAGTAATTTTTTTCCCAAGCTAATGATTTTAGATATAAAATGTTTTCAACCGGTTATTTCAAACGATTCTGGTTATTTTCATTGTTCTTGATATATTTAAAATTAATCATTGTTACTTTATAGATCTTTCTATTTCTTTACTTTACTTTTGAATAAAAATTAAACAGATAAATTGAAATGAAAAATTTCTAATCTGCATTTGTTTCCCCAACTGGTGTTTAAAATTCACGTCTGTTGCATACGGTTTGCTAACATTTTACATTATGATTAGAATGTCAGCTCTCAAATATATACATCAAAATTTCTTAGCGCACGAAGTTGCGGGTAAAAGCTAGGGTATATATATATATATATATATATATATATATATATATATATATAATATAATATAATATAATATAATATAATTTTTTGAAATAATTTCATCTAACGTTTGACCATCTGGAATTCTGCGATTTTTCACTGGCACCCGGCCTTTAGAAAGGTACCATATATATATGTTTTGCAACTATCACTCATCAAAATTATACAAGAAATTTAGGTCGAATGTTTTATGTGGCAGAAGGTGGTTTAAATCTGGATTGGAAAGTATACAAAAAAGTTCCATGAGATTACTTCCACTGAATTTTTTATAAACGTAAATGTGTGCATGGGAGGAAAGTAAGTTTTTTTTTTTGCTTTCTCATAAGCCACGATCTTCGACAAGTTTAAATTTGGCATGCATGAATTGTCTCATTTTTTAAAAAAATGTTTCTATGTTTGAAAGACAAGGAATTTAACAAATCTAAAAGTTTCACCTTTTTTTTCCTGAAAAATCCTTCTGACTATACTTATTTTTTTTCTTTCTTTCTGCAGGTATGATTAGTTGGAAAGCAGTAGGAGGCATTCAAGTTCATTGTTCATTGAAGGTACCTGGAATACTGGATGGAAATAAAAAAAGAAATTACACTTTTACCAATGTTTTTGTGCCTTTTCCCCATTTTTTTACTGCTTTCTTGATCAGTGAAGCGACATTTATCAAATGGATACTTCAAATTATACTATCCTCTACAAAAAGCGCACTTGAGGAAGGTTTTTAGACACAGCTGGCTGAACAAAGGGCGTTTTGAGGACAATACAGATGTGTACGAAATGGATCCTTTATTTTTTTCGACACTATCATTTGGGGTTTCACAAAGGCCACCATGACGGATTTCACCAAGATCTCTTAAGTCATAAGTGATGGATAGGATTATGATTGTTGTTCTGCTGTTGCTTTTGCTTCAACCGTTTAAGAAAAATCTCCGCTGCATAGTCACTTAAAACAAACCTGTATCATCAACCATAAAAATAGCGACGATGTCCTTGATTTTGATAATTTATATCCTTGATTTTGTTTGGCTTTTTATGTATAATAGGGATGATGTCAACAAGTTTCTGCTGAATAGTTCTCAAAAGACTTTTTCGTCTATCAACTTTAGCCTAAGATTTCAGGAATGGTTGTTTCCTCAATAGGTGATTGATCAATTTCATTTAATGACACAAAGGTTAAACATGATAAAAAAATATAAATTCCGATTAAATTTTAAATTATCAACCGCAGACACTTGAAGATGGTTAACCAAAACTAAACGAAATTACTTTATGAGTTTCATAAAATATGAGCTGTTATATTACCTTTAAAGTATTGTGAAAATGTCACTCTCCAAATTTCAAGATATTTATAAAAACATTAAGATTACAACTATAGACAAATAAAAAGAAAAAAATTGAATTCACAGCAAGTTATTTTTCAATTTATTGTATTCAGGTTGTTATAGAGAGAAAAAAATCACTTTGATGATTTTTATTATAAATTTGCTGCTAATATATATATATATATATATATATATATATATATATATATATATATATAATTTGTATAAAATTCACGCCTACTTTAGGGACTTGGTGGCTTGGTGGTAAGCTCACGGTTGGTGATCCCTAAGGCTTTAGGTTCCAGACCCGATGCCACAAAAGAAGCGTCACGTAATTGAATCTGTTGAGCTGTAAATTCTTCACGGCCAAACGACTTTCCCCTAGTGTGGTGGGGAGCAAGGAGTACCAACTCAGGTGTCGTCCTCGTCATCTGACAGCTGTTCAAAATTACGAGGTTCATCCAAAAATAGACTTAGTGTTGCTTTACAACGGGACGTTAATATAACTAAACTAATCTATCACACTTATTTTCATTCTCTTAATATATTTTCCAGTTGTCCTTTATACCTAATATTATGTGAATTTATCATTTCTTAAATATAATGTAATAAAATATTCATTCAAAAGTATAATGATTATAATTGGGCTTATAAACTGAATATTATAAAAAAAATGTGAGCGTTATACCTTTCACGAACACCGATTCAGTTTCGCGAACAAAAAATGAACTGAATTATAAAAGGGAATTCAAAGCATTTTTTAAATCACACAGCCTTGTACAATATTGTAACTTCATACACACACAATAACTAAATAATATTTTCATTCACAGTGCTATATAACTATACTTCGATACTTAATACGTTACTTTTTATATGCAATTTAATAAAATACTAGCATATTGTTTATAATTGTACTTATGGATGTATATGTGCGTTATATCCTTCATGTACACCGAATTGGTTGTGCTAACAACCAGATAAATAGAATTATGAAAGTGGATTCAAAGAACTGTTCCAAATCTCATTCTGGAATATTAATTTAAGTTCATAAGCATATAAAATATATCCTTAATCCATTCATAAATCGCTCTTTTTGCAGTGCTCTGTAGCTGTACCTTGATACTTTATATGTTACTTTTTATAATCTATTAAATAAAATGTTCATATATTGTTTACAATTGTACTTATGGATCCAAATGTGTGTTATATACTTCATGTACACCGAATTGGTTGCGCTAACAACCAGATAAATAGAATTATGAAAGTGGATTCAAAGAATTGTACGAAATCTCATGCTGAAACTTTATTTTAAGTTCATAAACATGCAATATATCTCCTTAATCCATGGATAAATTGTTCCTTTTGCAGTGCTATGAAGCTGTACCTCGATACTTAATATGTTACTTTTTATATGCTACTTAATAAAATACTCATATATATTTTTATAAATGTACTTATGGATGTAAATGTGAGTTATATACTTCATGTACACCGAATTGGTTGTGTTGATAACCAGATAAATGGGATTATGAAAGTGGGTTCAAAGAATTCTTCAAATCACAATCTGGAATCTTATTTTAGCTTCATAAACATTCACTCATCTTATCAATCCATTGATAAATTGCTTTTTGGTAGGAATACATAGCTTCACTTCATTAATTAATATATTATTTTTAAAATTTTATTTCATAAAATATTTAAACAATGTTTATAACTGTGCTTATAAATTCTAAATATAATTAAGTGCTAGTATAACGCTCATATTTATTTTATACGAGAGTTATACTAATATCTTTAACGTATACCAAATCGATTATTCAAGCATCCAAATAACCAAAATTAGGAAAACGGATTGAAGAAATTATTGCAAATCCCACACTGAAACATTATTTTAATATCATAAACATACAATACTTCTCATTAATCCATTGATGCGTTGCTCTATCGGCTGGGTCACATATCGGTACTCGTTCAATCTGGTAATGGATTCTCTACCGACATCCTAATTCATTTTAAAAGAGGCCCTTTTGAATCAAAAGGAGGAAAGTCAAACCTACTTACTAAATCAAAAAGCAAAGACCATCTCTAATTTTTCAAATGTATTTTCAGAAGCACGAAAATCTTTCCTCAAATCTATTAGAACTCGCCATTCCCTAACATATCCATCGAAACCATCAACTTAAATCTTTTTTCCTTTGTTTAAAGAGAAAAAAAATGAAGATAGACGAAAAAAAATCCATTACATTCGATGGAAAACGTACAGAAAAATGTTATTAATCTGCTATACCGAATGGAAATGGAAGAAAAAAAGTAGCGCAAGGACAAGGGGAAAAAAACTGGGTTGAAACAAAGTCGCATCTAAAGAGAGTTTTTGGAAAAGGAGCAGTACAAAAATAACGAAATGGCCTGAGGCTGACTGAAACGTAGCAAGAGAGGATGACACGAGGTAAACAAAACATCGTCTCATCTGAGGAGATAAAAAAGAAAGGTTGGATTGAAGAAGAGACAGAATACCTCTCTCGCAACTGTTGTCCTCTTACTCTGGTATGCATGGAAGTATGCATTAGTGAAAAGCAGACGACTACAAAGGGAGAAACGTATGCACCAACCGTCTCCCGGATGGAATTCCATTTGATATGTGAATTGTGGGACACCCTGAGGGTTTAATCGCTTGATGGGGAGGAATAGAGGACTAAAATTGATTACTCCCTTCAGAATAATCTCATATCACAATATCTACTGACTTTTGATATGAAATCCTTTCATGCGATGATTCTGAAAATGATTTTCTAAAATGTATCTGACGTGCATTATTAATATGTATGAAGCGTGCTGAAGATAAGAGGGGTTGTTTTTTTCGTCTATTTTGAGAGTTTGGAATAATTTATGCAATTTCTATAACAAAGTGACTGTTTTGTTTAAGTTAAGCGTCGTTATTACGACACGACGGCTCAAGGACTGCAGTGGATTTTAATTTAGTTTATTTATTTTAAATATCGAGTTCGAAATGGCATTAGAATATTTTTGTAGCGGAAGGTGAAATCGTAATTGGAATAAAGGCTGCAAATGATTAAATTAATTTAGGGGGAAAATATAAGGTCAATATTCGAAAAATTTTGCTATTATGAAGAGTTGAAACATTCTATAGGGATTTTATACTATTAATAATAGCTAAGAGTGTCACAGGTTAACTAATGAAAACTGTAGCGAAATACCAAGCACTTGGAAGAATGATTAAAAAATTTTTAAAGAAAAAATGGTAATTTTTAGAGCGTTTTAGATGTATAGTATATGTAATATATGATGGATATAATTTTAGAGATAATATATGGTGACATTAAAACTGAACTGTTTGTTAGTTAAGTATCGTTATTTCAACACCACGGCTCAAGTACTGCAGTGGATTTTAATTTATTTTAAATATTAAGTTTGGAATGACAATAGAATATTTTTGTGGTAGTAGGTGAAATCATAATTAGAACAAAGGTTGCAAATGATTACATTATTTAATGAAAAATATTCGACTAATATTCGAAAAAAATCTTTGTTATTATTAAGAGTTGAAACATTCTATGGGGATTTTATACTATTAACAATGGCTAAGATTACCACAGGTTAATTAAAGAAAACTGTAGAGAAATATCAAGCACTTGAAGAATGCTTAAAAATTTTTTAAGAAAAAAAAATTTTTTTTTGAGCATTTTAGATGTATGGTATATGTAATATATGATGGATATGATTTTGAATGTAATATATGATAAAATTAAAATTAAAAAATAAAGACTCGATATTTTATAAACTAAAAAAAATTAACGAACTTTCAAATCAAAATAAGTACTAAAAACAGGCTATAACAAACAAAAAATTCCTTAAAAGTTAAAAACTGAAAAAGTCTGAGAAAGTATTAATAATAAATCTGACTCGTCTATGAAGGAAGAATATAATGAATCCCCATAAATTAATGGATCATCATAAATACTTATTATTTTGTTATTACGAATCAAATCAGGAAACGTGCACATAATTTAAAAGGATTTTCAATGGATACCGGATCAATCACTTTTGGCTTTGATGAGGAATTTCGCGTCTTTAGCGACTAAAATAAAGATTCTGGAAATTGCAAAAACTATGGCTATATCTCTATTAGGAGAAGAGATCCTAGAATTTTCTAGAAAATTATAAACTAGCCGGGTAAAGAAAAACCGTCATACGATGAGTCAGTATTTTCCAATTATTAATTTCTCTACCTGATCTCGAAGTACTATTGTTCGGTTGTTGTTCTTTATTAAGGATTTGCTATTTGATGGCATGTTAATAATATTTCAAATCACTCTTTCAGCCTGCTTCAATTGTGTTTTCAAAAAATGTCGGTGTAATAAAGTAAACTTGTTGATTGCCTAGCATATTGAAATCACTGTCGAATTACCTAGCAAACTGCAATCACTGTCAAATTATTTAGCATATTGCAATCACTGTCGAATTATATAGCATATTGCAATCACCTTCGAATTAGCAAGTATATTGCAATCACTGTCGAATTATCTAGAATATTACAATCACTGTCGAATTATCTAACATATTGCAATCACTGTCGAATTATCTAGAATATTACAATCACTGTCGAATTATCTAGCATGTTGCAATCACTGGCGAATTATATAACATGCAATCACTGTCAAATTATCTAGCATATTGTAATCACTGTCGAATGTCCATAAAGATATAAATTCAAACGAATCAGAGATTCAAAGGAATATTCAAACTAAAATTATCTGTCAGAAATCATCAAATCTAATATATGTAAGTATAATGTTTAAATCATTACAAAAATTCGAATAAATAATTTATCGCTAGTTTACGCATGATAGAAATAATTTTTAATAATCGTTAAACTTAGTTGATAATGAGCACATTATGAAGAATGTCATTACAAAATTGGCATCTGCTTTTGTTTTTTTATATTAATCAAACCTCATAATGATTTATCTCGGTTTTCGTCACTATACATTGTCACTTGAGTAATCACATAGATTTCACAACTTTGGGGTCAAAGAAAATTGATAAGATGATTAGTCCTACATTTTAGGACCATTTTCTCACATAATCAAGACTATGGCCTACAGCTATTACATTACAGGGGGAATACAGATTGACAGCGATCCATTATATTTAATGGATGAGTTGCTCTTGATTTCGTTGTCACCAACTTTAAGATCTCGATGCTAGATAAGCTCTTGGAATCGACCAATATGCATGAGACTTAAATAAGGATTTGAGATAACTGTAAGAAAGCGTTTCAGAAGCCAAGTCCTTCAATTAGTGCAGTTTTTTTATTGTTCTTATTACTTTTAGAAAAGTCAGAAAGGATTCAGTTAAAGAGAAGGGACACAAATCACATTGACAAGTGAACCAGTTGAACAATGCTTTCATGATGGAACATGATTTATGTATGAAGATATAGATTTGTTTTCAAGGTTTTTTAAAAAGATATAATGCTCTGTGGTTGTGGTTTGATAAAAATAATGTCAATCTACTTGTGATTAATTAAATTTCACTAATGGCATTTTTTTGCTTTAGTTGATACATTTTCCCACTCGAAATTCTGTACGGGTTGGATAAATCTATATTGGTATTTTACTGTTTTTGCTAATAACATGCCATAACAATTATTTTTTACATTGGAATTGGAGGTGGAAATGGCGAGTTGAGAGAAAGATGTAGGATTTTGTATCAAAAAGGAAATGATGAGTTATTTTTTTTTACAACTTCGTTAAAATTAATCTTTTCCTGAAAGGATTAAAATTAAGGCCCAGAATTAACAGCCTGTTAACAGTATTACAAGTTTAAACTATCGATGTAATGCTTGACGCACATTTATCGATAGAGTTCCCTCAGAATTTCATTTTTCAAATAATTAGCGAGGCTCCACAATTGCAAGAAATGTCATATACGGAATTATATGCCTTATAATATGTTAGTGCCGCCAAGAACATATCAGTATTATTATTGAATGCAGTTTTGAGCTATTATTATAAAAACCATTTTAAAGATTCATAAACAACAAGACTGTAAGGGAAGAATATATTTTTATTTCTTTTCTTATTTATGTCATGTCTAGTGTTCTCAACAGATAATTTAACATTCATCCTTACATTAAAATTATTTGTTTACTCATGGATTTAGATTCGCGCGGACATCTACATTGCGTAGGTGAAACAATTTCATGGAGTATTTCAGCATGTATTTTACAAGAATGAGAGATACAAATTGAAATCCTATAATTACAGCTGAGTATTCCTTGCTGAAAGTACAGATGAATTCATGAGATATCAAGCTGCTGATTGAACTTAAGATTCAACAACATTTCCCCCTAGTATTGCTGACGTGATTGTCAGCTCATTACACCTACCAGCGGATTGGACTAGTTGGTTAATGATTGCCTAATTTGACACATATTAAAGAAATTTCCATCAAAATCTGAGTAAAATCACTGAATTAAAAAGTTTATCTGTCTCTTTTCTCTTATATTCCAATGTAAGCAGACCTTATTCTATCATCGCTTCTCTCTTGTAAAAATTATAACTTCCATGGTGAAATAAACCGAAGTTGAAATTTCAAAAGTGTTTTCTCTTCAGTCAAATCAGGTTTACATATATATTTATTTGTTTATTTTTTTGTAAAACTTAAAAATCTATTTTGATAGCGTTAAACATAAATAAGGAATTAAAACATTATGTCATTAGAGGTATATTGCTCAGTTGTTATTCGATAGTTTAAATACAGTAAATACTTCTCCGTGCTAAACACACACACACACACACACACACACACACACACACACACACACACA
>JAOUZG010036560.1:2358553-2384045 GCA_026289955.1 Argiope argentata
TTTTTTTTTGAAAGAATAAATGCTGGAGGCCAATCAAATACCAAAGAGCAAGAGTCTATTGATTACGAAGAGGGAAAAATATTTTCTTTCAAACAGCCATTTCACTTTCTACCATTTTCTTCTATTATACCAATAAATCTCCAGATCGTGTTTGTTTTTAAAGATGAATTTCAAGTATTGTAAGAGCAGTGGGTAAGGAAGGGGTGGGAGAAATTTTGTTGTGCTGCCTCCTTATTTTTCCGTTCAATTACGTGCCTTGAGTTTCTTACATTCTTTTGCCTCCCGATTATGATTACTGGAGGAGAATTATAAATTAGTTGAAAATTTAATGCCTCCGATTATGATACTAGCAGGAGAATTATAAATTAGTTGAAAATTTAATGCCTTTAATTTAGTGTAACAAATTGTTTTCAGGAATTAATATATTACATGAAAGGCCGTAAATATATAATCAAGTTTAATATATTATATTTAATACAATCTCTGTGCTGATTTTCTTACATAGGCGTTATACACGTTTGAATAAGAAATGGTATAATTGTTGATTCAAATTTGAACTTAAAATTTACATGTAAGTTTCTAATAATAATGTGTGTGTGTTTTTGCGTATGTATATTATGTTCTGCAGCCCATATCTTTTGTCCAAGAGCTACACATTTGACATGAAAAACTTTTGTGAAATATATTATGCCTTTAGACCCGATATATTTTAAGAAATTTTAATTAAAACATAAGAGAGATTTGATGCTTTTTTTCCATATCTTCCAAAACTATTATTGCACAAAAATTATTTTTATGCCTATTTAAAATGCAAAAATTTATCATGTTAATGAAAAATATTTTTTTTGCTTAGTTTACCTTCACTTATACAATTTTTAAAAATTTCTTAAGATTTTTAAAACTATATTTTTTTGTCACAATGAAATTCAAGCCACTTTCGTCACATTTACAATAGCTTAATTTTTCTGCAATTTTTTATTGCTAAGAAAGAAAAATTACCTTTGTTATTTAGGCAAATTATATAAGCAAACAAATTACTGAATTTTGAATATATGTGACCTCATGGGACGATTTCATTGGCAAATTTTAGGTATACAATAAAAACAGTTACAAGTTATTAAAATAATGTGACTTCTACCTACTTAATACTTAATAATATTTGCGGAATAATAAAAATAATTATGCTTTAAGGAATGTAAATCACTGAATATTTCTGTAGAATCAGCTGGTGATTCAAGGTCGTTAATATTCGAATAATTTCTTTACATAGGAATAGATTCATCAAGGTGTTCAACTGATAAAACTATTCGGTGAAAAAAACTGTGAAATTAATAACCATAGAATTTTGAACCGATTCGACTCATCAAAGAATTGGTCCAAAATTCAATAGCTTATTTTGTCTTGGGGATTATTTTCTTAAGATCGAGATATTACAATATATATGTATAATGATTTTACTAGAATATAATATTTTACCGTTCTTAAAATGTAGATGTAAGTTGTGATTACAATGGTTGAAAAATACTTTGTAAAATTTTTTAAGATTTTAAAATTTAACATTTTTAGAAGATTAAAAGAAATGCAAAAATAAATATAATCGCAGCGATTTAAAAAAAATTAAACTGTTGTAGCTATTATTTAAACCTTATATAGATAATTCTCCTTCCTATAATATTTACCATCGAACATATAAAAGAATACTGCATTTTGAAATAATAAATTATCTCAGATAATTTTATTACGAAATAATAAAAAATACATTATTATCGCTATAATACTTTTTCTTAACTCACATTTTTATTTTGATTCGAAACAGAATTTTATTAGTCAAGATTGGCGAAATGTTTATTTTTGGAACATAATTAATTCACGGTGAACTGGACATTTATCTTGAAACAATTTGTTCTACTGCGATTTTAGAAGATACCCCAGAGAATATCATACGGAATTTTTAAGCATTGAAATGCTTAAGAAGAAAATCAGAGGCATTGTTAAAGGACATAAAAAGATGAGTGTATTAAAGTGGTTTAACTATTATTAGATAAAATATAAGAGGTAGGCGCATTTATTGCGTTTTTCATTTTGGATGAAAAATATAGCGAAGTCGTTACATACGTCATTATATTGTAGTTATAGAAGATATTTTTTTGATCCCACCTTATTTTATTCATTTACATCTACAATTCACGAACTACTACTAATCAATCATTTTGCCTAACAAACTAAATATTATATAAATTGAGTTTTTTTTTTAAAAAATTTATAAAAAAATAATGAAATAAAGATAAAAATGAAATCTACTAAGCATATTTCAATGCATCATGACAGAACATAATTTCTTGAACGGTCAAGCACCAAGTGCTCTTGCAAGTTAAATTATATTTTTGTCCATTTTAATTGTTTCGTCGAATAAGTCACTTTAGCATTGCAAGAAATCCAAAAAAACTTTGCTTCGCATTCATTGTTTAAAAAAATATCACTTTTCCTATTTATTTCATTTCATATAATCACGTGCTCAAAATGACATTTTCTAGGTTTTATTTGCTGTAATCATTAACTTTTTTTTAAAAAACCAGAGATTTTGTAAATGTAATGGCAGCGCGTTATTAAAAGCTGATTTTTTTAGATGCTCATGTAGATAATAATATTTTTATTTTTGGGATTAAAATTTAAATTTTTCGCCTAAGAATTTTTGTTGACGCCAAAACTCATCCCCAAAACAACATTATGTTCTGACATGATAAAATAAACATCAATGAAATCAAATAATACCAGTTAAGTGACAAATGTATTTTAAAATTTGGAAAACAGTGTTTTTGTGGGGGGGGGGAGGTATGAAGTAAAAAATCTTTTAGTTTAGAGCTAAATTAAATAATTTAAAATTTTCCAAACAACAAATAATGTCTTATTTAAATCCCGGGTATAGGCTGGTAATTAACTCGAAACTTTTCAGTTTTTTCGTATTGTGAAACACTACAAAAGTTATAAAATATTTCCAAATCAATAGACTACTTATTCTCTAGTTCATTAACTGCAGAACACAAAGAGAAATCACTATACCATATTTGAACAAAAAATTAGTGTTGGACTTTATAAAATTTTTGTAAGAAGAATGTTTTATTCTTTATTTGAGAAAACAGCGTATACAGATGTAAAATAGAATTAATTCAAATATAAAATCTGTGTTATTTCCCCAAAAATAGAATGGAAATTTTAATGGTTTTAGAAAGAAACCTGTTCCAACATTAAGAATAAAAATATATATAATTTTGCGGGAAATCAACTTTTCACTTTGTAACCTACCTTAACCTAATTCATTGTTACTCTCTTAACACATTCTGCTTTATACCTGTATGTCTATCTTATAGCCTTTAGAAGTTGTTTTACAATACATCTTTCCAGGTGTATCCATTCAATCCCAGAGCTCTGGAGAACCTTAGATGTTCTGAGTTCTGGATTGCACTGCAAAGAAACGATAAGAAAAGAAACAATATAAAAATATTTTTTTCTCTTTTTTAATAAAAAGAAATGTTATAACTTTGAACCCTGCGAAATGTTCTTCTCTTCTTTCTTATGAAAAAGAATTATTGTTTCCTTTAAACCTTTCAAAATTTTACTTTTCTTTTTTAGGACAAAGGAATATTATAATCTTTGAAACATACCAAATTTTACTTTTCTTCTTTTTTAAGAAAACTATATATATTGTATTCTTTGAACTTTGAAAAAATTTCTATTCTTCTTTTTTATGAAAAAGAATTATTATATCCTTTAAAACTTTCCAAAATTTTTACTTTTCTTCTTCTTTAGGAAAAAGATATATTGTATTCTTTGAGTTTTGCAAAATTTGGTTTATTTTCTTTTTTTTAAGTAAATAAATATTATATTCCTTGAACCTGGCAAAATTTTGCTATTCTTCTTTTTTTAATGATAGGAAATATATTCTTTGAGCCTTGCAAAATTTTCTATTCTTCTCTTTTATAAAAAAGAATTATTACATCCCTTAAATCTTTCAAAATTTAACTTTTCTTTTTTTAAAAAAAATATATATTGTATTCTTTGAACCTTACAAAATTTTGCTTCTCTTCTTTTTTTAATAAAAGGAAATATTAAATTCTTGGAACCTTGCAAAATTTTCTTCTCTTCTTTTTTTTAAGAAACAGAAATTATGTTCTTTGAATGTTGCAAAATTTTGTTTTTCTTACTTTTTTTAAGAAAAAAAAAGAAGATATTATAATCTTAGAGCATCGCAAAATGTTGCTTCTCTTCTTTTTTAAGGTAAAGAAATATATTTTTTGAACCCCGCAAAATTTTGTTTCTCTTTTTTATGATAAAGACATATATTTTTTGAACCTCGCAAAATTTTGTTTCTCTTCTTAAAAAAAAAAGAAATATACTCTTTGCACCTAGTAAAATTTCGCTATTCTTTTTTTTTTAATTATTCTTTGAGCCTTACTTAAAATAGCACAATTTCATATATTCACTCTCTCAAAAATGTACCACTGAACTTTACTTTAAAGGTTATTCATCCAAAATACGCAAATGACGAAATAAAACTCCCATTATGCGCACACAAATCTCTCCCTCAGAGGCGACCATTGTTAATTGTCAAATCTCGTGTCCAGTTCTTATTTCCCCATTCCAGCCGCACATACCTGTGCTCTTTAATTTGTCCTCGACAAGAGGAAATGGGGAAAAAATAACTGTATCGAGTACCACTGGGAATTTCGGCGGGGCAAGACACACCCGAAAAGCCGTCCTAGTGTGAAAGCAGAAAATTAATGGCAAATCAGCAGCCGCAATTGAGCATGGTCCGCCTGGAAACTCTATAATCCTTCCCAAAATGCCGCGATTATCTGCGGCAATTCACTCCGGCCAGAAAATGAAGAGAGTACGCTCGACTTACCAAGTGTGAAAAAGGTAACAGTAAATTACTTTTCTTTTGTTGGGGCTTTCCATGGCGCCCTTGCAGCACCGATGCGGATGAATTTACCAGCTGGACTGCAATTAATTCCATTAAAACCCTTGAATAATTAATACCGCAGCGCGCCGTGGAGCTCTTATGAATACGTTACCAGCGTTTTCACTGAATTATGTGCTTTATAAATACCATTACGCAAAAGGAGAGGGGCGCTATTAATTCCGTTTGACGGAGTACGCAAAAGCGCACCCTGGTGGTTAATTTGAGGAGTAGATTCTTTTGATGTGAGGAATGGAAGCGAGCCATATTTCTTTAAGCGATGAATTTCATTTTAATGTGAAAGGCAAACAAATATAGCTAAAGGGGGAATTATAATAAATGATTAACTCGTGCTCTGTTTTGAGCCAATAGCTTTAATGAAATGATTTGCTGGGTTTTTTTTATTATATTTTCAATAGATTTGCTAATTAAGATTGTAATTTTAAATGAGATTTTAATAATTTTATGCTTGTATTAATCTCAAATGAACGATATTTTGTAAAAATTATAGTAAACATGGGAAAACATTTATTTAAAACTGTTCAGGAAATCAGTATTATTAAACTTCCCTTTAAGTGTTCAGTACTTCAGGTTATTAATTTTTTAGTCGAATTTTTATTTCGTCATATTTAAAATAAGAAAATTGGTTAAAGCTATGTTAGTTTAACATAGCTTTAACCAATTTTCGAAGATATGTGGTCACTAACTTATTGTAAAACGCTTAAAAGTTAGTTAAAATTATGAATTTAAAAATGAAAAGACATTGAAAAAAATTGAAATCAAAACATTGCAGTCAAATGACAAAAGTTAAAAAACTGAAAGAAATCTTTTTTGGGTTAAAAAAGTGCATAAAGTAAAAATCCTCGAGAATTGTAGCAAATGTTTTGCTTAAAATTTCTCAAATAGTTAAAAAATATATCATTTAATTACTAAACTAAAAAGAATAAGCTATATTTCTTAAATACTGATATTTGATATTTCTTTAAATACTGATATTTAAAAGTTAAATAACATGAATTTAAAAAAAGCATTAATTACGTAGTTTTCCATATTGTTATTATTTATTTCCATTATTATTAAGCTATAATAAAAGAAGAAATACAGTTCTTGTTAGTAGATTTAAATATAAGCACAAGAAACAGCATTTTCTCCAACATTACTATCATTAATTTAAAATTATTAAAAGAGTTTCAACAGCGGGATTTCTTAATTCTGAATCACAATTTTTCTTAAAAGCCGCGTATAAAATTATCGGCCGTAATCTGGAAAACAGTTTCGTTGCTTAAACTTTTCGTATTTTTCTATATCTGGAAGAAAAATTTATTAAACGTATCTTCTTCAATAACAACTTTTTATGAAAATTTACTGGTAAATTATTTTAAACTTTGTTTTTGTAATTCCTCCTCATTATTTTTTTGTTTCAATTTTAATTAAATTACATTCAAAAACTTGTTTTTTAACCTCCAACATTTTGTGTCAAGATAAAAAAAAACGATGCGATATTTTAAAAACGCTTCCGAATCCATTTTTTTATAATGAGTAATGAGAAAGCGATGCATCTTTTTAAAATTATATATATTATATTTATAGTTCATTCACAAGTTTACTCAATTGATAAACTTTTAATTCACAAAATATGCTGTTGTCTTATTTCTAAATATGAAAAATTTCATATAGCAAAGAAAATAATTCTTTTTAAATCGTATTTTTTTAATGTAATTAGTATACATTTCTTTAAGTAAAGTTTTCTTCTAGAATCAACATTTTTTGGAATATAATAGAATTATTCATCTTTCTTGTAAATAGATTAACGCGGACAAGTCAAATCAGAACTCTATATAACATTTGTGAGTGTGCAATTTCATCCTTTTATTATTAATATTAAATTTAGCATCTCGTTTTGAAACTACAATAGAACGACGTGATAAGTAAAGTTTAAGTTTTTGTCTTTACCCTTTACTGAATGAATTAATTAAGAGTTGAAAAAAAATGTTTCACGGTGGAAATAGCTTTATTTAATTATCAACAAGACATATTAAAAAGTTTATATAAATAATAATAATAATATTTGCGGAACCATATATGGGCTCGTATGCACCGAGATAATAACCATTACAGTTGAAAAGCGGAAAATTTATAATCCGTCAAGAAAGATGAGTATGTCGACTCTATATAAATATTTTTTTTTGTCAAAAAGTACTTACGTTTTAGTCATTTTTGAAAATGAATCAATTTCACAGTCTGCTTTTCACCCACTTGCACGAAAGCGAGGTTATTTGGAAAAGTCATTAAATCATAGACAACTTTTTTTGCGTTTTATTATTGCTTAATATATGTTTGATGGATTAAAATAGTTTGAATTATTTTATAATACTTAATTTGGAAATAAAATTGCATTAAAACTTCAATACCTTATACGGGGCCAAATGCGGTAAATGGTTAATCAGATAAAGAAACTGATAGCTGAATCAATGATTCCTTAATGAAATTACCACATTATATCAGCCTGTAGTCTCTTCTCCAACAATGAGCAGCATACTTTCAAGTAAGCCGATTATTTGATGAAATCTAGTATTATATTCGCGACCTTGCAATCTGAGCCTAGAACAAGATCCATCCCAACGCTACTTCATCAAAATTTGGCAGCAATAATCTTTCCTGTAGCAGTTTAAGTACCTGTCTGAAGATAATATTGCATTGTATTTCTAATTCTACGAAAGAAAAGGACATTAAAAATGTATGAAATAAAAAAAGGAAAAATTCTACGAGAAGTTTATCATTCTTTTTCAATGGCTTTATTTAAATGTAAATTTGAGTTATAAGCTATAGATATGACTAATTTATTGTATATAAGTACAACTTTCTTAAAACCAAAATCAAACGCCATTATTTAAATTACAGCATGTAAGATGCACTTAATAATCCCCAAGCAGTAATTCATCTCTTTCTTGCATATATTTTAAAAGATAATATCAATAATATCGTCTATAATTTCAATAATATTAATAGCCCAGAATATACCTTTCGGATTACATTTACATTAATAGGGTTGAAGAATTCTTTTGACAAAAGATACCACACACACAAAGAGACTCGAACAACCGTTACCACTGCTGAGGCTTACAAATTAAGAAGTCGGTTAGCTACAATCGTGACTACCCTGTTGCCATTCTTATCAATAAAACTATCGGTAAATAGTAGAGCCTCGCGTAAATTTCGTGACGCCAAGGAGCGAAAATTATCCGGAATTAGAAAATCATGCATCGGACAATCAGATCTTCCATCTTTATTGCCCTGCACATGTGGGTCAAGTTGCTACTGTTAGGGGGATAAGATAGAGATTTGATGGTCGTCAGTTGGTGGACGATGTACCTTTTAATGATGCTAAAATGGATCTCATCGAGTTTTCTTCATTCGCTTCTGGGTTCTGCCACTGGTTGTACGTGTCTTGAGGAATTTAGAGGATATCCATTATTGTGTAAGAATGGATCTTTAATGATACTTCATTTTTCACAAAGTATTAGAGATTATTTCGAGATTGAAATTCCTTTTCCGAATGGCATGCTGATTGACAACTCCCGGCAATGACTATTTTACCGTTTCTGAATGCAATGGGTAAGGATAGAGAAATTATAAAAGTAAAGGTTGACCTGAAAATTAACTCAAGATTTCAATTTTTCACCACTCAGACAGTAAAGCGTTGACAACCTTATTAAAAACATTTGGCAACTAGTAGTTTAATGTTAGTAAAAATAGAATGTTACTCGATATAACAATGTGTTAACGCAAGATTTGAATTAAATGGGAAAAAAAACATCAGTTTTTCTTAAATTTATTTATTTATTTATTGAATTTTAAACTACACATGATAGAGTTACGTATGGAATAACACATAGGTAAAATGATCTTCACGGCTTTGCTAGCACATACTTATTCTTTTGTCAAAATTGTCTTTGACCATTTTTCATAAAAGTGGCTGAATTTCATTGATGTAACGTTGAATTTCCTCCTTCAAAGGTACGTGTGTTGTGGACTCTTTGCCACAGTTCTTTGACTTTAAATAACCCCATAAAAACAAATTCAATGGTATTAAATAAAACAGTCTAGGTTTACAATTTTTCAGACTTCCGAACATTGACCTCCAGACTTTTATTGTCCTGTCAGAACATGATATTGTTCTTGGAATGAGGTTTTTGGCTTCAACAAAATTCCGTAGGCAAAAAATTGAAAATTTACTATCTGCGCGAGAATATCAGAAAAATCAGCTTTTAATAATGTTATGCGATTGAATTTGCAAAAGCTATGATTTAAAAAATTAAGTTAATGACTACAGGAAATAAAACCTATAAAAATGTCATTTTGAGCACGTGATTATAGGAAATGAAATAAATAAGCAGTGGGATATTTTGTAAGCAATAAAGGCGAGACAAAGTTTTTTCGGATCGTTTGCAATACTAAAGTGACTCATTCAGTGAAACAATTAAAATGAATGAAAATATAACTTAACTCGTACGAGTGCGTTGTGCTTGGCCGTTCAAGAAATGATGTTCTGATATGATACATTGAAATATGAGTAGCAGATTTCGTTTTAATCTTTATTATTTTTGAAATATTGTTCAACAATGAAAACATGTTCTTTTATCGCGTAATGCTCCATTTTTTATTTACCCTAAACTAACAGCTCTCAAATGGTTTCTTAAAAGGGTTGCCAATATTTAAATTCATGAATGGTGGAAAATTCAAATATTTTTGGGACATACTTCATAATTATCCCAGAAGACGGTCTTGGAGGATACAATGGAAGCAAAATGTTAGTGTGTTTATACCCTTTTTTAAAGTCAAGTTTGCAGGGGGGGGGGAGAAGAGATGCTATGTCGTAGGAGAAATAAATAATTTTTAAATCACTGACAACCATCGGAGCCGAATGTGTTGATGAAATTCCAAAATCGGACAGGTTTGTCCTTATATCACCATTGACTGCATAATAATGTTTGTTGTTAAATTAACGGTTAAAATAATTAATAAATGTTACTTTGTTTTGAATGAATTTATTTAAAAAATAAGTAGAATTAAGAGGGAATAAAAAGTACAAAATTATTGTGTGTATACTTTAAGAAACAATATAATACAAGGTTAACAATTATTCACTTTTACAAAAAACATAGAAAATCTATTTGAATTATAATTATAAATAATTATATGAAGAGCTGCATACTCTTCATATGATAGTACTCTATCATACATGTTAAATTAATAACAAAAGAAATATGGCTTTCATAAAAAGAGAAAGGGCCTAATAGTTATTGCTTTTACTAAGAAAAAAAATAACGCATGTCCAACAGATTATTGTAAGAATGATTTTGAGTATCATTTCTATAATCTGGACTCTATTAGTTGAAATATTTCAACAAAAAGAATATCAACATTTTTCTTGGAATTATTATCTACTAAATATTTTTACTACAGCAAATGAATAATTAAAGCATTTGAAACAATAAAAATCTTTATTAAAATGGGATAATTAAAATAAGATTAAAGGATGACTAAAAATATGTTGATTTAGCAAATTGATCTGAATTCAAAAGTAAATCATTATTTAACAAATATCATTTAATATTATTAACATTATTTATCATTATTTAGCAAATATTATTAACATTATTTATCATTATTTAACAAATATTATTTAATAAAATTAACATTATTTATCATTATTTATCATTATTAACATTATTTATAAAATTAAATCTGACATAAAAAAACACATTAAAGTTTATAACCAATGAAAGATGAGAAAAAAGCAAAAGAAATGTAAAATAATTGAAAGAAGAGATCGCTCTAATGCTGATTTGAAGAAATGGAGTACATTGTGCAAAAAATGTTAAAAACACACACAATGAATCATAGTTATCAACTCTGCAAATCAGTTGTAATCTTAATTTTATCAAGGATTGTTATTTGATATGAAAAAGCAAAATCAAGTTTTCTCCTTGGGAAAAGAAAATCGTGACAATTCCAAAACGTGACAAAATTTCATTATTATAGTATCACAGACTTATAATCTTGCGGTTTAAAAACGATTAATTTCTTGAAATCTGGATCATACCTTATAATTTCATATGAAAAATAAATAACATATTTTCAATCATACTATTATCATACTCAAATAAAATGGAACAATCAGAAAATTTATTCAAATATAATTAAACGTTATCGTTTGGTTCAATGTCTTTGAATTTTTCTAAAGGCTAATAATTATTCCAGTGGAAATATAAATTTATTCTTTTAAGATTTATGTTAGAATTTCCATTCATGAAAATCAAACAAAAAACACACGCCTCAATAGATAATTTATTTGAAAAAAAATATTTTCTGGAAAAGATGAATAGTTAATCAGAACACATTGAAATAATAGCCATTTTGTAAACCTAATACACCGAATTCAGCCTATATTCATTCAAATAATTCTGTGAAAGTTCCAAAAGCATTGAGAACGCCCAGTTTATTATTAACTGTTTCATGAATGATTTCTTCTAAATAAAACAGGAAAAATCAAGCGTAAAAAATTTGTTAGGATGAGTTTTAAGAAACCAAGCATTTGTGGGGAGACTTAGTAGATACTCAAACTAACTGACTTGGTAGATCCTTGTAAAATTATTATGATTAATAAGCTGTTAGCCTCATCCACAAATCGTCAGCAGGAACAAGGTCTCAGGATGGTTCAGAAGTGCCTGAGGCCTAATAAAATTCTGCACGCGATCCGTTCTAAGTAAGACGTGATTTTTCAAGGACAGTTCACAACATAGATTATCATGATGTGAAAAAAATGAATAAATAAAACCTACATAAATTCTTGAAACTGGTTTTTTTTGTACCTCCTAACACATTATCTATTTGGTATCTATATAATAGTGTTAGCGTGTCGGTAGTATAAAATATTTTATGCGTCAATAAACATTCAATTTTTTCCTTGTGGGAAAATGAAGGTTATATCAATCAAAATATTTTATTTATATCTATCAAAACTTAACAATCAGTATCAAAATTTGGTACTCTATGAATTTTAAAAGAGGCACATTTTAAAGCGTGTTAATTTTTTCGGTTGCAAAGTTTTACGAATTTTAATTTTAGAGAGGGTATAAAAATATATAAAAGATTTGACTTTATCGAATACAGTAAAAAAAATTAATAAATTTATGACTAAATTCCTTTTCTAGGTTCTTGCGAAGCTGCTCATTTTTTAAATCCCTTTGTTCTAAGAAACACTCTTGGTCTTTTGTATGAATATGTTTATTTAAAAACAAATTATGAAGTGTTATTATATATTATTAAATAAATTATAATTATATTATACATTAGTTAAGGAAGATAAATTTAGTATAGAGAATTCAAGGTAAAATTAAAGCAATCAAATAAATCTTTAAAAAAGAAATCTGATCGCCCGTTCTTATCTATATGATCATGATAAATTTGCAATACAGGGAATTTAATAATAAATTTCAACAAAATAAATCAATTCAAGAATTATTGATAAGTTTCAAATTTTAGAAAGATTTGCTGATGGAGCTGTTTGTTTGTTTTACTGTCTATTTGTAAGTATTTGAACTCTATAATTTAAGAAACGAAAAAATCTGTTGGTATGAAATTTTTAATGTGATCTCTACATCAAAATTATAGATATGCATCATGCAGTGAATAAAATAGTTTTTTTGATAGGGGATGCATTTCATACTTTTACCAATTGATATTTGATTTTCAATCACATATGTATAAAATTATTAAGTGATAAAGTGTTTCATAATTATCTGGCAAGTTTTTCGCATAATATAAAATATCCAAATGTTCTATAAAATTTAGGTTTTCCTACCTTGACTTTAACTTGGATTTATTTTTCCCTCCTTGATTAATAACAAACAATTTTGCCTTTTGTAACCAACAGGTATAGTCACCTCGAATTTTCTCGCATTCTATCTAATAATCTTACCAGACATACCAGAGGATACTTCAATACTGTAGTTATGAAATAGTTTTTGGTGTGAATTTAGTATTGTTAATAAATCGATCGTGTTATTCCTGTTAATTTTTTGGCTATTAAACCCGGGAATGTGATTAATAGTATCCTAAAATCTTATTTGTGGTTTAAAAACATTTTTCTCAAGCGATTCAAACGAAGATCTGACACAGATCTACAGTTGTAGTCACAAATTCCCATATTTGATTTGATATATTTAATTCATTGTGTTTATATGTTTTTGAAAGTAAAAACCGACAGGCAATCAACTTACGATTAGTTTTGGCTCATAATTTGACCGATATCTGCACTATAGTTAATTCCATACGGAATTCATTTATCTTGCTATCTTCATTTTGTAGTTATTTGGTCAGATGAACTTCATCAAAATGTATTTTGATCAAAATTCGATATAATTCCACAAATTTTGTGTAAAGATCGAATACTAAATTTCAATCTTTTGTCTGAAAGCAAATTTTCAGTTAACTTGTTGCAATCAGACGCAATGATATTTTCCGTAAATGAGTTTTTCGAACTCAGATACCTAAAGACATGAAGATTCAACAAAATCTGAAGTTCGAGTTTTTCGACGATTATTATACTTTCCCTACGCTCTGTATACTAGAAAGTAATAAAAAAAACCCAGTTGAATAGCTAAAGAACTAGAAAATTACTCCATATGAGAAGGGAAAATATCTATTAACACTTTGCTGGCCGGTGACGAGTTAACTCGTCTTTTCATGTCCAAACGTTGTTTAGCGGTGACGAGTTAACTCGTCGTTGCACTTGCATTATCTGTTTCAATTTATAACACCGAGGGAGATATAGAACATTGCAAAAACTTGACGTATCGTGTTTAGTCTTGTCCGCTCTATAACAGAAAAATTACTTTTCCTAGTATTTACATTTTTATTAGAATTTTGGTAAAATTCCAAAAATTTCAACCACGACAGAACGTATCGGCGAAGAACTTTTTGATGTTCCTATTCAACAAAATTCATTGGAGTTTTTTTTAGAACGTTTTACTTTCATATTCAATTACAAAAAAGTAGCCGGTGACATGACATAGTTTCTGTGTAAAATTGCCGGTCACCAAAGTTTTAACATTCTTGGGCATATGTATGGTCCGTATAGAAAAGTTTAAACTTAGTTAACTGCCTAAAAAAATATCAAGTATTTCTTTTAAGTTCTTCAATTGATCAGAATGGCAAACTCACTCGAACACACACAGAAAAAGATACGAAGTTTTCATCGATTTTTCATAGGTCATACCAAAATCCATCTGTACGCCTTGGTGGGACTTTCCCAGGGGACACGTAAACAATGGGGACGCTGTCCTTTCCCCTGGCACGAACTTTCGTATGCAACTCGAAAACTTTTCATGATCCCAATCATCCCGGGACTTGCCAGCTTGAAAGGATTCCAAAGTCAATGCATTATTTTCTTCCATTCCCCAAGACCGAAGTCGAACGTCTCTCAGGACCGTGTTTATTTGTTCTTTTTTTGAGACCATGTGCGTTATTCTTTTGTTATTTTACTAAAGAATTTTATAGTATTGTTTGGGCAATATTTCCGTAACCAGAACCAGCCTTGCCGATGCACACTTAGTCCACTGTCACCCGAATGGAAACAAAGAACGTATTTTCCTCCCAAATTCCTCGAGGACCTTGAGTTTTCGAAATCTTTCCTTTGGTTTATTAAATATGCACATGGAAATTATGTTCTCGTTGAAATTGAATTTCCTAACAATCTTATTCAGAGTCTTATGGGTAAATAATCTGTAGTGAATGATTAACAATGATAAAATGCTGGAATTTTATTAAGTTTTGAAGAACGAGCATTTAAAAAAAGTATTTTAAAATACGCATGCACATACACTCAAAAAAAAAATAATAATTCTGAAACTTATTTTGGAATTTTAAGTATCGGGTAACTCTCCAGAGTAATGTGGAACAACTTTGGACTAATTTACAATTTTAAATTATCTACTTGTATTTTACGATAGAACTTTTTTTTTTTTTTTGGTTTGAGAAATTTCTAATCTTAACGCACTTTTTTTCTCTGGTGTGTTTTCCATAGCCATACCAATTTAAGCTGAATAAATTATTTGCATTTGTACCCGAATTCCCTTGGATATTTACAATAAGAACAACTTTCATGTTTGCATTCTATGCTCAAAAGGGGTTTATGTTAACTTTGTGTTTTGTTAAAATTATGATTTTTCTTCAAATACGCATGTGACAGAAAATTACTGATTAAATTTAAGTTTTCAAACACTCCCAGACGTCTCTACAATAAATGTAAAATAAAATGAACAACTTATTAACCATATTCTATAAATAATCCTTATTTTGTAGCTTTAACGTTAATAAAACTGTTAATTTATATTTTGTAAAACACGAATGAAATATATATATATATATATATTACATGGGTATTAATTTACATTGCATTGGAAAATGAATAAGATTATAAAAAAATGTTACTTTTCAAATGTTTCATCAATAAAATGAACTGAATGAGCTTAATAACCATATTCTTTAAATAATTCTTATTTTGTAGCTTTAAAACTTATTTTATATTTTGAAAAACCACAAATGATCAAATATATGTTTAATATATAATATATTTATAAATTTTATTGTATGTGTTAATGCATTATATTGAATTGCAAGTCTATAAGAATATTCTATAGGATGAAAAATATTGCATTCTAAATGTTACATTAATAAAATGAGCAACTTAACCATATTCTTTAAATAATCCTTATTTTGTAGCTATTTCGCTTTAAAAGTTTTATTTTATATTCTGAAAAACACAAATGATCAAATATATATGTAACATACATATCTATGTGATTTATTACATGTATATTATAGTGTATTGCAAATCTATAAGACGATTATATAGGAAGTTTGAGAGGAAATGTGGGTAACGTTTTTTATTTGGAATTGTGCGGAAAGTTTCGAAATGATAATACCCGCCGGTTAAGCTATTTTGTTCTAATACAGAATTATTTTTATTCATTATAATACATTACACAAAAAAAAATGAAAAATTAGAAACTAAGCATTTGGGGCTCTTATGTTTTTACCATTTTAATACATGGACCGATTGGCAAAGGGGAACATTTTTTTTTATTTCAAATATGCAGAAAAGTTCTTAGGAGATAATTCTCAGTGCTTAAATTGTCGTGTTCAAATACAGACATAATTCCTAAAATGTGTTTTTTTTTTCTTCCTCGGAAAAGTTTCATGAAATTTATCAAAACTTTTTTTTTCAAAGAAAGAATGAAATTCTTTCCAAGTGTTTTTCTCTAGAATTAAGTCATTAAAAAGCAACAAAAACCACTCTATATTGCACGTTATATTACGTGGATTGAATGAAGGATCAAAAGTTCAAAACATCAAAATAAAAACCATGGGTTCTTAAAATGACAAATATGCAAATACACAAGTGACAGAAAATTACTGATTAAATTTAAGTTTTCAAACATTGGGATCAATTGGGGGTGAGGAATTTTTTTTCTTTTTTAATTTCAAATGTGCGGAAAAGTTTCGAGGAGATAATTATCGTTGCTTAAACTACCGTGTTCAATCATAGAAACAATTCCTAAAATGTGTTTTTTCTTTCTTGAAAAAGTTAGATGGAGTTTACAAAACTTTTTTTTTTCGAAAAACGAAAACAAAATCACGCTTTATTGCACGTTATGTTACGTGGACTGAATGAAGGATCAAAAGTTCAAAACACCAAAATAAAAACCATGGGTCCTTAAAGTGACAAATTATAGTATAAAAATTTGTGCAATCATTGTTACCTTTTTTCATAATAACATGACAAATTGTGACAATCATAGCGGCAAATAACCATAGTTTTGTCCATAACAAACTATAGGTATTACATCAAAGGATTGCGAGTAAATTTCCTCCTACATGGAATCCTCGAGGGTTTTGCTCTTATCTCTATGTATTCATGTGCGTGACCATAAAGATTGGTATCAAGATAAAGATCTAGTGTTACCTTATTATCCGTGTCATTTTTGATTTATTGCTCAAAGAAGGGAGTTCACGTATTAGGGAAATGTGTTACTCGCTGAGGATTTTTGTTATTCACGCCATGCTGATAATTTTTCCTGAAAAAAAAATTGAATTTCCTTGAGTGTAATGGGGTTTTAATTTATGAATGTTGTATTGGTACTATAGATAGACAGAAAAGTAAACTAAAAATTTTATCGATAAAAATTTACAAAAAAAAAAAAGTTATGGTTTTCGAAGGATGTGAAAGAAAATACTGTTATTGTCGAACTCTTATTAAAACTCGACAATCTGAGTGCTATATAACTATCAAGATAAAAAAATGTTTGATGTTGTTTGTTCCATTATCGCATTTACCAAAGAAATTTCTGAAAAGTTTACTTCACTATGGGTTCTCTATTAAGACCAGGGTTTACAGAGTCCATAACCCAGATCAGAGAACCGATTAGATTAGTTTTCATTTCATACTAGAAACCCTGACCGATCAATGCCTATTTAACCCAAAGCCTTAAATTAAAGCGATTTCGTCCCTTGTTTCTGCCTAACCTATACTTGTTCAATCCTGACCTATATATATTCGTGCATAAACGCGTCACTGTTAACCCGTTTTTTAAATCATATGGCTATATATCAATGCCCATTTACCCGAAGCGCCCTCGATGTTTAAGAAATAATACAAATAAAGCTCCGAGACAGACGCATCGGCCTTACCAAATATAGAGATTTCGTCAATTAATTCTGCTACTTTTTAAAACATATCTAAACAGTTAAAAATACTTAATGCTTATTTTGTTTACTTAAAGTAAATTCTTAATGTCTTTTTAATGTGGTAAGAAGTAGTTTTTTTAAAAATTGGTTGACAAAACTAAATTAATACTAATAATATATTAAGCTGGTCGAAGAAGGCTGTTAATAAATTAGTTTATGGTGAAAAAAAAAGAAAATAAGAAAACATCTTTTAAAAAGCAAACTTTTGCCAAGGAAGTACGAAGTTTAAAATATTATACGTGAAAAAGTACAAAGAAAGAAGGTTAAAGAGTAGAAAAGTATTAAGCTTGAAGAAGTACAAAGAAAGACATTTAAAGAAGTACAAAGTTAAACTTTAAAAAGTGTGGTGACGTCAACATGATATGATATTTAAGCTAGAAAGTGTACCATCAGAAAATAAATTCTTCTGTATTCAATAAAATTTTTAGTATATTCTTTTAATTTCTAATAAACTATTAAACAATATTTCATGACTTCTTCATTATTCTTTTTCTTATTCTTTGATGACAATGTTTTTATTTAAAACCATGTTCCTTCATTTTAGTAGGATTTTAAACAACTTTTAAAACTTTCTTTTCGAATATTTATTCAAAATCATTTCGAATATTATTGGATATCGAATTTCTCGATATCAATCCAAATTTTAGTATATTATTTTGATTTCAAATAAGTTTTAAATAAATATTTCATGACTTCTTTATTATCCTTTTATGGCAGTGGTTTTCATTTAAGACATAATTTCTTTAATAAGAATATAAACCCTTTTTAAAACCCCTTTTTTCGAATATTTACTCGAAATTATTCCGAATATTATTGAATATCGAATTCCTCAATACCCAAAAAGAATTTTTGCATATTATTTTAGTTTTTGATAAGCTTTTAATCAATATTTCACGACTTCTCCTTCTTTCCTTATTTTTTGATGACAGTGGTTTTTATTTAAAACTTAATTTCTTCATTTTAATTGGATTTTAAATACCTTTTAAAACCTTTGTTTTTCGAATATTTACTCGAAAATATTTTGAATATTATTGGATATCGAATTCCTCGATATCCAATAAAAATCTTAGCGCACTATTTTAATTTCTAATAAGATTTTAATCAATATTTTAGGACTACTTCTTTATCATTCTTTTCTTATTCTTTGATGGCAATGATTTTTATTTAAAATACAATTTCTTCATTTTAATAGGATTATAAACACCTTTTAAAAATCTTTTTTCTTCGAATATTTAAAACTCTCACGCATGAGTCTACCATTAAATAGTAGGACATACTCAGAAATAGTTGCAATAATTTGCATGCAAGGTGAAGAGAATTCCTCAGAAATGATTACAGTGGTTTAAAAGTCCAGCCTCATGCATTAGATTCATCTCTAAATTTTATCATTACATTTATATATAAAAAAATAGTAGAAGAAACAAGAAAAATTTAAAATGGAAGGACATCCATAATATTCGTGCATAAACGCATCACTGTTAACCGTCTTTTTAAATGATAGATTTGGGTGGCAAATGCTTTGGAAATCTTACCAATATGTTCCATAGTTTTTTTTTTTTTTTGTATTTCATTTTTTAAAAAGAAAAACCTGCAAGCTGCGTTAACATATTGACAGTCTGACAACTGGTAGCATTCAGCTGTATATACCAAAGCATCCATGCCATGTAATTCCAGAAGGAAACCGCCGATGGTTTTTATTGCCCCAAAACCCGTCTCCATCCAAGCTCGGCGGGAATCCTAACCTAAGAGCCGGGTTAAGTGATTTGGTACCCGCGCATGTTACGGTTGGCTGACCAAGTGACCAACTGAAGTGTCGCTAAACGCAGACCTAATGGCCAATCGTGTGGGGTGGTCATCCAGGTGTAACCCATCTTTGCCATTTGTCAGAGTCCGGCTACAAAATCTCGGCACGTGCATTTTTTTTACCCTCCCTTCCTTCTTTATTTTTGTTGTTGGCAAAGCCTCTTCGCTGTTGACCAGGGGAGTTAATTTCGACGATGGATCGGACGGACGGCGCTGCGTGTGTTTAAATATGGATGAGGCCCGGGCAGTGCAAAGGCCTTTGTAGCTAGTCCATAATGTTTGGAAGGGGGGGGCACTCGTTGGAGAAACGAAAATGTTTGTTTCCGTTCTTTAATGGGAAATTATTAATTTTACGGATCGAAGCCAACGTGAATAATTAATGGGAGTTTATTCAGCCCAAAGAGAGGAAAGTTTCCGCTGGCCCGTGCCAAACATCGCTAATGGCATACGAAATTTGTAATGAATTTTTACTGGATATTCATCAAGCTTGTGATTGTGAATAAATTTCGGGCCGGATAATCACCAAGTTGAAAGAGCACGCCGTGGATTTGATTTGCGAATATCTAATTGAGTTTTCCTCGATACTATTTTGGAAACCTTTTGAAGGCAAAGCGCTGGAAAATGATTTACAGTAAAGGTCAGCGCTGGCGCGGATTTTAAAATATGATATAAGGATGATGATTTGAAATTAATATTTCGCCAATGCCACTCACAGTAAGGAAAGAATTGATAAGAATTTACAATTAATGATGGTGTGCTATGCTTCATCTTGCTGTCATTGTTGATTTTGATTGCTAAAATTTATTCCAAATGAATACGTTGATACATTTAGTTTGAAAAGTAGGTCATATGCTTTCTTTCATTCAAAAGAAACTGTTGCTCAAACATTTAAAAAGTTCATGCTTATTTATTTCTGATGATAAAATATTTCAAGTGAAATTGTGAATGTGATAAACCATTTATAAACCCATTAAACACAAGTTAAAGATAATTTGGTGGAAATCTACAGCATTAAATAATTTATATTTTAGTATCATTGGAAATGAAGGCCTTATAACTTAATTTTTAAATTGGCCTTTTGAAGGCCTTATAACTTAATTTTTAAATTGGATCACTAGAAAAAGTAAACTATTTTAATCAGCCACTTTAGTTGAAATTTGAATTTTTTAAATCACTTTTTTAAAAAATTGTTTAAATTTTTTAAATTTAGTTTTTTTCAGCAATAAATATGCTAATTCACTAAAATATATTACCCTAAATGGCGCATTGCTTCAAAATATATTTAAATATAACATTTTGTTTCTACTGTGTATAGTGAAAAGAAAAATATTAGTACTGCCTTTTTATGTCTTGTATATAATAAAACAAAGTTTCTAAAGGCGTATTCCATGAATATTTTTATCATATAAATGTATAATGAATGAATACGAAATGAAAAAAATATATAAATGAGTATGAAATTTTCTTTTTAATCTTTACTACGAAAGAGGCATTAACGTTTTAAAAACGTGATAGTGAGATAAAACCTTTTGAAATCCTCATTCACATATAAATTCAGTGTGTCATAATAAAGAAAAATCCTAACAAATTCTGAAATATTAAAAGTACAACTTTGAAATTTTAAAACAATGTGTAGAAATGTCAAAGTATCATCGGAATACTCTAAAAGAATAAAAATCTCCATTTCCCCCTGATTTTGGGGTAGTGATCTCCTTAATGCATTTATAGTGTTTTTTTTGAAAATTTTTAAAGTTAATTAAAAAAAATTATGGTCCCTAAAAAGTAATTTTCATGAAACAAATGAAAAGTAAATATTTCCTGAATCAAAAATATTAAAAGAAACATTGTACTTAGACTACTAACGCACTAATGCTGTTACAACTAAATTACAAATGCATTTAACCAAATTAAAAATAAATATTAAATTTAAATACAATAATACATTAAAGGTAATATAAAAGAAATAAATGTTGGATCCAACTTATCACTCTCAAGTAGGGATTCAAACCAGAAAACTTACAGTTTAATCTTTTCATTTTAGAAATAATTTTTATCATGCCAGAAAATAATGTTATTTTTGGGATAAAGTTTTTGGGGTCAACAAAAATTCGTAGGCGAACAATTGAAATTTTATTATTTGAGTGGGGATCTCAAAAAATCAGTTTTTAATAACGCGTTGCCATTGTATTTACAAAAGCTCTGATTAAAAAAAGTTAATGACTACAGTAAATAAAACCTAGAAAAATGTCATTTTGAGCACGCGATTATATGAAAGGAGATAAACAGGAAATGTGATATTTTTTCGAACAATAAATGCGAAAAAAGGTTTTTTTGGATCGTTTGCAGTACTAAAGTGATTCATTCAATGAAACAATTAAAATGAATAAAAATATAATTTAACTTGCACGAGCATGTGGTGCTTGGCCCTTTTGAGAAATTTTGTTCTGACATGATACATTGAAATAGGCATAGTAGATTTCATTTTCACCTCTTTTTTTTTCTTACTTTGCAATCGAACACCAAGACGCTAAATTCCATATCAGTCATGACATTTTCAAACGTTCAGAAAAAAATACTAAATGCTAAATTTTTATTATACCATAAAACGTGATGAAGCAATATTCATTCACCTCTAGATGCAATTTCTAGGCAGTAAAAGTACTGCTGATTCCCATACTGAAAATATATAACAAAACGAAGCATTTATTCTATAAATTGCTTTTCAGCAAAACAGCTGCATAGTTGGAAATAGAACAATTTTATGAGTAAATTACAAATATGCCTTCCCTGTGTGTTAGGACTTTAATTATTTGCTTCTGGAAGAATATTTACAATATGCAGTTTATGAGAATTTATGTAACTATGCTTATAACCAATCAAATTAATAAGATTAGTTCCCCAACTATTCCAGAAATTTGAAGGTAAAAGCCTGAAGAGAATACACCATTTATTCGAAGATAAAATGCAAAAATGCCCGATACTTCTTCCTGTGTTATGACTTTAATTATTTTCACCTGAAAGAATATTTACAACATGTAGTATATGAGAATTTATTTAATTATGCTTATAACCAATCAAATTAAGGAGATTAGTTTCCAAACAATTCCAGAAGCTTGGAGGTTATAGTGTGAAAAGAATGCACAGCTTAATTGCAAATAAAATATATTTTTACAGTTATTTTTAAACCTAAAAAGAAAATAATACAAATATAGTTAATCATTTTAAATAAGATATAATGATATTTTATAAATAATGAAAAATAACTAATTTTGGGAATTAAATTATTTATATGATATAATGGGTCAGAAATTCTGAAGAACAGGAAGCATGAAAAATTACGCCTTTTCTGGACTTTCAGCAGAAAAAAAATGAAGATAACGTAATTTTAGCTATAAAAACAGAATAAAATAGTATTAAGCGGAACAAAATTTGTTCTCCTTTTTTTTATAGATCAGACTAGACGGATTGATTAATTTGATCGATGGACCGTTATGACCTATATGAGAATAGCATTTCCAAAAGAACATCATAATTTGCTCTTGTCACTCATATTTAGCCGATAGAATTTCCCAGGAAAAGTTACAGCGATTTTCAAATTGGGACTTGTAGATAAGATGCGTTGCCAATAACGAATATAATAAATGTTCAATTTTAATTTGGTGTAATGGTTTATTAATTTAAATAATGATATTAACGCTTTAATCGCTATCTAAATGAGAATTACAACGTTTATATATTTATGTATGTAAGTTTTAATAATTGGTATTAACAACTAGATGTAAGTGTGTCCTTTAGTTAATTGTCATAGATTCCTTTTTTATAGATTTTTGAATAGTAATTAAATTGTAAAGAATGTCCTGGAAGAGAAATAGTATCTTTATTATGAGAATATTTGTAATTTGTATAATATGCTTAAATTATTTCCGGGAATCAGTTCATAGGTTCCTCTAAAGGGCAAACCTTTGGACATAGATTTAACAAATTTGGCCCGTAGATAATTTCTAAGGAAGAGCATTTGCTAAGAAAGAGATTCCAGAAATATTTAATTCTTTAAAAAGCAAACATTTTTCATCAACTCCATAGGATTCCAATAAATTTTTTTTTACTCAATTAAGAATTAGCTTTTAAATGATAAAGTTTTAATACCTTTCCATTTTTTTCTGATTTTTGAAACTTTTCAAATGAATTTGATGGCAAAGCTTTACAGAGCTTTTGTTATGATGTTTGAATAAACATTAAATATAACAGAAATCACTTACATTTTAATGCATACATTATAATTTATATAAATGACAGTATTTGAATAAAAAACATAATGCTAAAAAGTTCTACTTTTTGGACTAAAATTTCTCATTTCTATTATTTTTTAAGATAAAAATAGGATTTCTGAAAGAAAGAAAGAAAGAAAAACTCAGTAAAAATAAATTTTCGATGTTTCTACAAACGATAGGTAGAAAGTCGAAACAGAAAAGTATTAAGACGTAGCATTATAATAAAAATACAAAATCAAATATTTTTAAAAATTCACATTTATTTCTTCTGAAAGGATTGAAAACTCTAAATTTAAAATATTTCCTTTGGCAATTCTCATAGTATCTACCATCACTGTATACTAACAAGTTCTTTCTTTTACTTGCGTCGTTTACATTACAATAGTTATGCATTTAACAAATTGTTGGTAATAAATCCTTTAACCTTCTCAAATAACTATTTTTTATTATTACTTTATATTTTCATTCATACTATACATTATCATGTTCATTCATCCATTTTTATTGTTCTCCAGATCTTCTTCACGTTTTTATCATTTTTTAGGTTTCATGCTTTCGTATTTTGTCATTTATTTTTATTTTTCCTATTGATTGCTATGTAAGTTGTCCACCTACATCTGTACTAAATCGGAAAGTGGTCATATAAGTTCTAGACATGGAGATGTGATGTGGTGTTAAGATAATTAAAACTGTAATCAAAACCTTTTAGATGAAAGATGTTTGTCAAATTATAGTACTCTAACTACCTTGATTACGGAATACTAATGTTCTGATCAGTTGGGATAAAGGTACTAAGATAATTATCAATATTTGAGCAAAAGTAATATAGATAATAATAATTAAAATACATTTAAGCTAAATTTTCATCTTTATATAATTTAACTTATCTTGTATTTTTTAATTTGAGTTAATTTTGATTCAAATTATATTAACTGGAAGAATGTCTTTAGTAAAATTTTTATTAATAAAAATATCATTTAATCCAAGCCTTTTAACTCTAGTAACAAATCTTATAAAAAAATTCAAGCTTACAACACAAGAATAATAATGATGAAAGAGATTATGTATAAATTATGTATTAAAAATTAAAATTCTACGAAAAGAAAATATATTAAAAGATAAAGAGATACCTATCCGAAAAACTTTTTTTAAATTAAAATGATAGACTTTCTTTCCTAGCTGTAGCTGGAACTACTCAAGAAAAAAAATCAATAAAAAAGCATGCAGTATCAAAAATTAATTATAACGCGTAGGCATGCACATGACAAATGGTTCGAACCATTTTTGTTCGAAGTACAAGATCCAACATGACGATATTAAATATGAAAGAGAGTAAAGTAATTAACTGCAACACACTTATCTCATTATGAGTAGAGATAAGATTTCTTTTGAATTTTTAATACAGATTTATTGAGAGATTCGCTGGGGCTGCGTGTTCCATGACGTGCATATTGAATCACCAGCATCGATTGCTGACACCCTCCATCGTTATCGTTTTGTGTGCCGGAGAGAACATCCGTTGGATTCGCCAATCATTAGGGAGATTACCAACAGGCAGTTATTTGAACAACTGTGAACTAAGTAATTAGGTACTTTTTTGCGTTTGATACTTGTTATATGTCAGTATAACAACTATCTACCTATTTGT
>JAOUZG010036560.1:2391747-2405702 GCA_026289955.1 Argiope argentata
TATTAAAATTATCATGTAAATTATCATCATTATTAAAATTATCATGTGAATTATCATGTTAAATTATCATTGCTATTTTTAAGTCATTATTTATCTTAGTTAATTTAAGTCATTAACCAGTTTAACTCGTTTGAAATGGTTCTGTGTCACTTGCGCTCAATCTCATTAGAGCTAACTCATTAAAGAGTGTCATTTGTGCTCAAGCCTTGAAAAGGGTACCACATTATAACTTTTATCTTTGTATGTTAAATTCCATTATTCATTGCTTTAAAATAATTTTTCAACAATTTTGTTATATTAGCGAAAGTTACAAGGCAACTCTATAATTCTTTGTCAAAAGAATATTTTTTCGATTGTTCGGTTTATTCTGTTATCTAGATTTATATATTTTTTCGCTCTCCGTTTTCCCTCTAAATTTAATCTAACCCCTAATCTGAAATAAACTGTCAAAAATGTTCCTAGTGTTCTTAAAGAAAATTTATCAGTTTTACCGTGAGAAAAAAAAGCGAATATTTCGAAGAAAAGACTCTTAATTTTTTCACTTAATCTTATCAATGCGAGAAACATGTATTGTCCCTCCTGATGCACGCCAAGTTTTCCAACCAAAGATAATTAAATCCCAGTAAAACTAAATGTGAGCGCAAATGAAACTGAGCGCAAGTGACTCAATCCCGTTTGAAATAATCACGAGACTTCTTTATCGCTCTCTAAACCTCTCTTTATATATATAGGTATGTATATACATATATATATATATATAATGATAATTTTTTTAAACTTTCATTTTTACTCTTTTAAGTTAGTAACAAAGATTTCGATCGCTTTTGAGATGAAATAACAGTTATGATGTAATATTGCTTCGTCAGCCTTTTAAAAACTTCTATTATCAAAGAATCATACTTAATAATATAACAATACTGGTAAAAGCAGGCCAACCTTTTAAAACGCATCTGCTGTCAAAGAAACAAGCATAGTAATAATACTGAAATACTGGTAAAAATATTTTTTACTAGTAAATTTCGGAGAAATCAAAATCTCCTAATCAAAACAACATCATGATCTCATATGGAAATAAGGTTTATTTCAAGATGGTAATGTGTAACCACAACCATAAACTATTAAATAATGTAACTTGTAGACATACAAGCTTTATATTGCCACAAAAAGAAAGATTGTAATAATTCACCGCGGCTCGATTGGCAGAGCATTGGACTGTAAATCCTTTGGTCCCTGGTTCGATTCCCGGCCAGCGCATTTTATCCAAAGACTGGAATTTTAATTTAAAATTGGTCTTATTATTTCTCTAAAATCTAGATGATTCTAGAACATTCTTTACTAATCGAGAGAGAAGATTCTAAGGTGTTCTCCTGATGTATAAAAGCCGAGTTCTGCTCAGTTCTTCATTCTGTTCTCCAGCGAGTTGCTTGGTGCTAATAAACGTAATTGTTTTTAGCTATCCGTGGCTTTAATTGAGTCTTCGTGACAATATTTTAATGCATAAATGAGTCGTACAATTCCTGCAAATGAAATTACATTTTTAAACGTAGCTTTTCCCATTTCATCAGTCAGTTGTCATAGACTATAGATACTAAATAAGTAGTATTCAAAAGTTGATCGCATTTTTAAGTTAACATTCTTCTAAAAAACAATAATTCATACAGCAAATTTAAAACTTGTGTATGAACTTTCCAATCAATTAACATTTTCGTACTAAATCTATTTTGATTCAGATTTAATGGCCATTATTTAATTTATTGGAATAGAAAACTCACGAACTATTTAACTGATGAAATAAACAAAATTAAACTACAATGTTATATAGGAAGTATTTCAAAATAAAAATAGTTTCCAAAGCGTAAGTACAAACAGTTTATTCCAGCTTCTTCAACTATTCTACTGGCGAAGCTTTGGCGCAGGAATTTAAAGCAACCCTTTCTCCGATGCAAGGACAGGCATGAGGTACCTTAATGTGGTCACGTCCCTCTAACGACCTCTCTGGCGGAACCCCCCACCCTTCTTGACACGTGATGTGATTGACGACAATATTTTGAACAATCTTTGCATTTCCACCCTTTGCCACCCCTTTAATGTTTTCGATTTCTCAAGGGGTGCTGAAAGATCCAAAATTTCACTCCCTCGTCTGCCAACGCACGAATCTCTTTTATGGAAATTTCTGTTTCAGCCATGGAAAGGACTTTCATGATTGTAATTTGGAAATTTGTACTCGCTTATAGCTGACCTAATATCCTTTACGTTCGTCTAAGCTTCTAAAATAAGGATGCAATTTAAATTTATTGAAAATTTTAGATAAAGCTTTTATTATTTTTCTGATACTTTCTATGTTCTGATACTTCAAAGTATATTTCAACGCATAATTCAGCTTTATCCATATCCTGCTTTGTTTAAATTTAAGCGATATCAACTTCTGGCTCACTGTATCGATAAATGCTTGAAAGATTTTGATGAAATTAGACATTGACCTGTATTTATGTAAAATAAGAATAAGAACAAGATAACAAATATGGCCTACACACATTATCAACCATGAAAAATATCAATAGAAGTTCCAAAATGGAGAAAAAATATAAATTAATAGGCAAAAGGGTTATGAGTTACAGTTACGAAGCTTTTACAATATGAATTCACCCTACGTATTTGGAATTTTTGGTGCAGTAGTATCCACTTTTCTAAAAAAGTTACTTTTTCATTTAAATTGTTCATTAAGAAAAGGTCAGTTTGTTCTCTGAAAATTTTCCGAACCATATTCCGTGGGTTTAAGTTTAGAAATCTTTATGGCCAATTCATATGCTGATATTCTCATTTTCCCGAAATATCTCAAATAGATGGGCTTATCCTTTATGTGCGATTGTTACCAACTCTAAAATTAAAATCAAATTCAACTTTTTTTCTAGGGATTTCTTCAAATTTCGCTGACAATATTTAATTTATGCAATCATACAATACCCCTTATATGTCTAAATTCTGAAAATAAAGTTTGCTTATATACTTCTGCAATAAATATTCAAAAGTAAAGTTTTAAGAAAATAAAATAAGATTAAGAAGTATTTCTCCAATATTTCATTCTGATAAAATCTCATCTTAGCAATACAGTTAAACGCAAAGGCAAACCACTTACACCATAAACTAGAGAACATTGTTGTCATAAAATGTTTTAGATATTTTTCGAATAGCCCACTTGCTATTAGATGAAAGTTCGATTACCTGCAAAAACTACCATTTGGACAAAAAAAATATTTTTCATTAAAAATTTATGAATAAAAATACATAATAGAAGGTATAGTTATTGTCTGCTAGAGGCTTAGTCCGTTAAGTATTCGAAAAAAAGAGAAAAGCATCCGTTATTTGTAAGAAAATAATCCGAATCTTTTTCGAACCTGGCATATCTATAGCTCATTTATTATCGATGAACCCTTCAACGCGTGTCTCTAATACCCAAAATAATCATAATTTTAAATCAAGAAATCCGAATAAACAACATCAAAAGTGACAAAAATATTACTTCTACATGGAACTGAATAACCAACCGTTTGAAGAAACAAAATAGAAATGGGATAAATTTTTGTGATTTTAAAAATTTCATTAATTTTATTATTTTAAAAATGTTATTAATTTTATTCTTTTAAAAATGTTATTTATTTTATGATTTAAAAAAAATACTAATTTTATTATTTTAAAAATGTTATTTATCTTATGATTAAACAAAATTATTAATTTTATGATTTTAAAAACTGCATAAATAAATAGTAATTTTTGAGAATCTTTTTTTGGTTATTTTTCTGAATTATTTATTATTTCATTTGCTTTTATATTTTGCATTTACTTTTTAGAAAAAATATTTAATATTTTTTTCATTTGCAATAATATTAATTTTTTTTTAAATTTGAGCTTTTATTAATGTTATAGCAACTTTTTGATAAAGGGTAATTTTTTTTCTCGTGCGTACCAAATGTTCTCTTGTAAGTTAAATTTTGTTTTGAGCTATTTTTATTGTTGATAAATAGGGTTAAATTATTTTTTATAAAGTCCTTTAAAAATAAGAATTTATTTTATAATTCAAAAGTGTAAGTAAATGGGAACGTTGTTACATTTTTTTTAGTTCATCGAAAATGGCAATGCGGTTGTAATATTATATAAAAATAAAAAGATGCCGATTTTAAAAAAAATGGTTGTTACCCTCTTGCTTTGCTTAAGAACATCTATTTTATTGCAAAGAATTTGCAATTCAAATATAATGAGGGAAATTAGCGATCCGGTAATGTAAATCATAAACTTTATTTTGTGATAGATAACGTACAAGATTTAGTGACTGTTTAGTAAACGACTTTTTCGACTGTAAGTTAAATAATATTTGCAATCTAATTATACGATAATTAACACACGTAATTATCCTTTTTTTAAAATTTTTCTATAGGCATAGTTTTTCCTTTTTTTAATAATTTATATTATATCTTTTCCAAATACCATTATCGGAGGGATTTTTTTTAAATTTTGTTTCTAAATTGCATTATAAACGTCTACTTTCATTTATTTTATAATTTATTTACTTTTTTTTCTTTCCAAAATTATATTGCAGAATGCAATTTTTATCTGGATATTTTACAGTTCTTATTCGCATTATTATTGGATTAGGTTAAATGTATTTCATAAATTTTATTTACTATTTTTTATCATGATTATTGTCTTTTTATTAAATGTTTATATTTATTAATATCATTTATATCATCAATATTACCTTATTCATATTGATTTTGATTAGAAGATTATTCGAAATACTTTTTCTTGATGATTCGTGTCAAGTTTCGTCGCTCTAGGTAAACTTTATCGAAAGGAGCAAAAGATAAAGTAAAATGAAGATAGAAAAGAATCATTAAAATATAATTCACTGCAAAAACAACTTGCATTAAAAAAAGAAAGAAGGAATTATTTATTTTTCATTTTGTGCTGATATAACATCTCAACTCTGGTCAAAAGTCGCAAATCTGTATCAATCTCTCATCAGAAATTAAAATAATTCAGAAAATGTAAACAAATAACATCAAACCGGTCCGCTTCGGTTAAATGAGATTTGCACTGGGCGCACAATTATGGAGAAAATGATTAACTAAAGTTTCAGCTCGTAATATTAATTAAATTTAATGAAGTTTAATCCATTTTATTTTTCATTTTCAAGGATATTTTAATCAACGCCAAACGATTTTAATCATGTCGCTAGCGATAAATAACTTAGTTTAATCCAAATAATTCGTCTTTGTTAAGACGGGCGCTTTTAATAAGTAACAAGGTAACGGTGGAATTTATTTAAATTACTTTAAAGTACACTAATCATAATCTAATCTCAAGGGTTTTGCTTGTTTGTTTTTTGTTTAATCATAAAATTTTATAAACATTTATTAAAAATTGTTGACAGATCAAGAATTTCTGTGATAAAATGAAAAAAGTCGGGTTTTATTGCTTTATTTTTTGATATAGATAAGCCGATTCCAGCAATGAAATGCCTATTAAAAGTTTGCATAAATCCTTGAAGTTATTGAAATTTTTGTACTGTATTTTACGTCTGTGGTTTTCTATATAAATAGAGTTTTCTAAATTAATTCTGCAGATTAAATTTTGACAGTGAAAAATCTGACAGTGAAATAGTTTTATACTTTTTATTAATCTGATAAAGTTATATGCCTCTCTATGTGTCTTCAATTCTTAATTCTGATATTTGACCAACAGAAAACAAATAGAACAAAAAATACTTTTGAGGGACTAAGTTAATGTTAGAATATATAGCAAGCTATATTAAAATAAGCGATGTTAGAATATATTAAGCTATGTTATAATAAGCGATTTTAGAATACGCATTAATAAATTAATAAGTGATGTTAGAATAAGCGATTTATAAATAAGTAGTATTAGAATATATATTAAGTGTTTAATTTAATTTTTATCAACGATATTTCCCAAAAATTGCATAAAATAATTTAAATATATATATATTTTTTAAATTCAAAACTTCCCGCTTTGCATGTCTACTAAATTTTTGATAGTTAAATATTTATTTTTTCTGAATATTAGTATTTTTCTGAATGATAGATTTAGTGCATCATAGTTGAATTTCGTTCTCATGTTAATAATCCCACAGAAACGATTGGTTGATTGAATGATTGATGTTCTTTTTCTTTATTAATATTTTTTTGAAGTTCAGTATTGAGTTGTGATGTGTAAGATTCTGACATCGGTTTTAAGTATTTTCGTTCTTAAATTTCGAGGGTGAAAAAATTATATCTCTAATTGCTCAATTCACTATTAATGCTGATTTGAAAGCTCTTTTTTTTAGCGCTTACCGTGACCTACGTGATCTAGACTTAGTCCACGGAACTCTTACGAAGTGAGCATCGGATTACATTATACAAATCGTTTTCAGGAACTTAGGAATATCACTTTCAGGCGATTATATTCCTCCCCCTAGAAGGATGACTGATGTGTTACAGGATACGCTCATTTCCAAAATATTTGTTAGATCTTAATCTCCATCCGATTTGTTTTTAAAATAAAATAGTATAAATCCTTCTGAATCATACACTTTTGCTTCAATTCAATTTTTAAATTTTTTTTATTCATATTATTAGTTTGATTTTGATGTTCATTCGTATTTAAATAGATCCCCTGTTTCTGAAGATAACTGTAGTTCTTAATATTAATCTTCAGAGTTTATTGGTATTAGTAATATAATAATGCTGCTAGAGCTATAGTTTGATTTTCGTTTAAACACTTTTTATTATTTTTAGGGGTGATTGGAAGTGGAAACTTTATTTTTACACTTTCTTATTTTAATTTTTAAATTTCAAGTTATTAAAAAATTATCAAACTATAGTGGGTTGTATAATAATACTTAGAGAGATAAATGATACAATGAAATAGTACTAATGAAAAATAAAAATTTTGAAACATAGTAGATATCAAATTATTGAAAGGATCACTTTACAATGTAAGCAATTATTTTTCTAACAAGGCGTTCATTCACTATTTGATGAATAGATGGCCATAATGTAAACACTGCGATGATGTATACTTGGAATAAAATATTTGCCTTTCACCAGAATTAAAATTAATTTTTTTTTTCATTTTTTAAGAATTATTGAACGGCACGCCCTCTAAATATTATATTTTACTTACGACTACAAGTAAGAAATATATACTAAATCAATACCATAGACAGTTATAAAGATACATATACGTTAATAAGTACTCAATATGCTGAATATACACTAAAAGCACTTATTAAAAGTCCCTTTGAGATGTAAATAAATGTCTTAAAAGAGAATATTTATGGAAACTATTTTACTACCATAGCTCTCCTATTTATAATTTTCTACTTTAAACAAGTATTGATTTTTATTTAATTAACGTGATTCTTCCGAATTTAGTAATTATCATTTCATAGGAATATCTTGTTTACGCTGCTTTTATTAGCTAATTTCAGTAAAAAATCACTGTTTTAGCAGTGATTCTCACTTTCATTGAATATTTTTCAATAATTTCCATTGTCTAAATTACAAAATGAAGCTAATTAAAATGGCTGAGGGGAAGATTCTTTTTACGAAATTTTTTCTCGCTCTAATTATTAAAGTTTTTTTTTTCTTAGTAAGATTTTTTTCACGTCATAAAAAGTGTAATTTTGAGCCTACGGTAAGAGCTGCCTAGGGAGTAGAAAAAAGGAATCTGAAGAATAAGAACAATTTATGAAAACTAATTATTGATTTTTTTGTTAATAAAAATTAATATTTCGTAAACACCTTTTCATTATCGTACTAAAATATAGTTTGTAAGTTATTTTCTAAATATTTAATGCTTAATTTGTTATTCATTATTGTAAATATTTTAAATCATAAATTAAAATTTCCCAATTTTATTAACCAATGGCACCACCCATATAGAATTACATCCATTCTAAATGTATCAATTAATAGATAACTAAATCCTAAGACTTTTGTTGTTTATAGTCATTAGAATGAAAACTAAATAAAAACCAAAATGCAGAATAGGTTATGAAAATGAACTAAAAAATATGAAAAGAGATTTTAAAATTTGAATTTTCAACTCAATAACAATGTTATAGAATAGTGAATTTCAAACTGTAAAAGTTGAGAGAAATAACTAAGATTAAAGCAGAGCTAAAAAAAGATTAAAATGAAATCTCCTAAGCATATTCCAATGTATCATGTCAGAACATCATTTCTTGAACGACCAAGTACCTCGTGCTCTTGCAAGTTAAATTATCTTTTTATTCATTTTAATTGTTTCATCGAATGAGTCACTTTAGTATTGTATTCGATCCAAAAAACTTTGTCTCGCAATTATTGTTTTTCAAAAAATATCACATTTCCTATTTATTTCATTTCATATATATTCACGTGCTTAAAATGACATTTTTCTAGGTTTTATTTGCTGCAGTAATTAATTTTTTTTATAATCAGAGCTTTTGTAAAGGCAATGACGACACGCTATTAAAAGCCGATTTTTTTTTGAGATTTTCGTGCGGATAATAAAATTTTTATTTTTGGCCTATGGATTTTTGTTGACGGCAAAAACCTCATCTCAAAAACAACATAAAGTTCTGTCATGATAATAATAACTTGAATTGAACTTGGAAAGTTTGTTGCATAGACATTATTTATTGAATTAAAAACAAATCATATTAATGATCCTTGATTTCTTTAGTTGGCTTCTTGCCAAATTAGAAATAAAGTAAAAATATTACGCGGAATCCATATTTTCAGTAACGAATCAACAAAGAAAATCTTTTGAGATTAATATAAAAATAGTTAATTAAAACTCAATTTAATAGATAATTTAATTTTTATTTTTTAAAATTAAATCGGAATGTTTTGGATTGCGACCTCAAAATACTTCAAAAATATAGAAAATTCAGGGATTTTAGTTTTGTTCTTAAAATTGTTCTAAACATTTATTATTTAAACATTTAAAAATACGGTAGATTACATCAGAGGTTCAAATTTTTTTTTATGAATAATAATGTTATATTTATTTTACAATCAGAAGAATTTGAAGAAATTTTAGGGAGCAAAAATAAGTTAAACATCTTCTAAAACATCCTAAAAGGTAAAAAAGAATTCGACATAAAATTTTGAAATTCCTACGCTAAGATGTATCCAGTAAAATGTACAACAGCATGTGAACTAGGTTGTCGCAATTTGTAGAATTACTGTAAATACCTTGCAATAGACACTCTTAAGATGCCGTCAATTTCATATAACATTGCGAATTTATGGCTGAATTTAAATTATTTTTAAACGGATAAATAAACTAATGAGATTGGATATTGTACAATAAATACTAAAAACAAGTAATATAAAAAATGTAAGTTAATTCCTATAGAAGTCAACAAAGAAAATATTTATTTAAGATACTTTTTATTAAATAATTTACCAATAGATTATATCTGGGCGAAACGAATTCAAATTCGTATCCATGGAAAATAAATCATAACACATTGCGCATGCTTGAATTTTCAACGACAACTGGGGCAAAACAATACAGAATAGAAATTTTTAAGTTCCTTTTTTCTGTTTTATATTTATTCAAACGTACTTCAAAATGAATTTAAAAAATCTATGAATCAGGAATGTTTCATTTTAAATGCATCAAACATTAAGAAAATAAGCGGAATTGTTTGAAACAATTGGTCGAAAACAAGTTAAGCCTAATCTCATTAGCGTTGAAAATAATAATAATAACAACAAAAACTGAAGTCTTATTCATTTGGTGATAGTGGAATGATTTTTGCTGGTAAAGTTAATGTTTATTTAATTAATAAAAATTAACCAAATTAATAAATAAATATTTGAAAAAAAATTGTATTAACGCAAAGTGTTACCTACTTCAAGTTTAAAAAAAAGTAATTGAACCTCAGTGGATGAATAAAAAGCATTTTATGAGCGATTGAAAGGGAGAAAGGGAGAGTGTGAACTAATGGTAGGAATTTAATAGCTCTTATGAAGCTTCGAAATATAATAAGATGAAAAATGATTCTTTAAATTTAACAATCAACTTAAAACTTCCAAAACTATCATCATTTTTCATAATAATTATATCTGTAAACAAAATAGAGAAATTCGAATTAAAATCCTTAATTGAAGTATTGAGTATTATTTTCAAATGATAGTTATTAATAAATGAAACCACTCAGCTTCTGTATTCTGTATTTGCCTAAAGCTATTTTGTGAATGACCTGGAATGATTTAAATTGGTAATCAAACGATTACCATCAATTATTAGCAATAAAGAAGTTCTAATTCGATTACGAACATTTTAATGTATAAGTTATAACCGCATTGTAAATGTCATGGCTGTAATAAAAGTAACAAAGAAAAATATTTTATCTAATTATATTTAGAAATGATCATTACAGTCGATATCAGAAGAAATAACGGACGTTATCAAATAATAGTAAATATTTTTGATTATTGACTTTAAATATAATACTATAAGCAGAGACGTCAAAAGAGTCAAATAAATTATTAGAAAATTGTCTTTTTATTTTTAATTCTTGAAAAATATTTTCGTATTTAGGAAATTTATTCCTAGAAAGCATTTTATACCTCAAATGGAGGGCATTATGTTTTCGAAAAACACCGGCAGATAAGAAAGTAATTTGAGATAAAGTTTTCAAAATAATTTACAACTAATTATATGAATGAATAATTTGTGGATAATTAACATTTTTTGCATTTTTTCGTAGTCTACTTAAAATTTATTATAAAATATTTAAATTTTCAAATTAATACTTTAATATTAACAGTAAATAGATGTATACGATAACCCATGGTATAAAATAATTATAAAATAAGAAAATTATTTTAAGGAATTATGAGTATTTAATATTAAGATTTATATATTAAAGATTTATGGAATTATAAGCTCTAATATTTAAACCTGAACTCCACAGTGATTCATGTAAAGATAGAAAATATTTTAATTAAGTTTAATTAATTAAATAATTAATAAATAATATCTTCATATATTTGAGGAATCTTTTAAGCAATAATTAATTAATAATTTTAATCATAAAAGAATAATTTAAAATTGTATTTTTAATTAATATTCCTTAGGATCACATTATGAATTCACTCTATTATCCTCCGAAAAATAAAATGTCAAAGTATATTATTAAAAGAAGTTAATCTGTATTAAAATTCAGCAAGCATAAATAATTCTTTTGTATAAATTCACGTGCTGAAAATGTATTCAAAAAATCAACTTGAGATCAATGTCTATATTTTGAGAAATAAGTTCCAGTAGAATATTTTTTTCCTAAGTTAGAATATTTTTTTCCCAATTTTGGAATAAAAGAACATCATGAAAGAAAATGTGTTTGAAAAAAAATGATTAAAATTTCATCAAAAAGCCAATCTTTTGTGGCATTTATGTTTCCAACTGTTAGAGCATAAAATTGAATAATATATTGTTCATATTTTTAGCAACCTAACTCCTATTATCAGCATAAGATTTGTGTTAAATTTATTTTTAAAAAATTATACTTCAACTTAAAATTTGCAACCTTTGATGGAACCACTATTATCAGAAAAATTACACTATTTTATTCATGTCAACATGATTTATCTCCTTGCGTTTCTCTGATTTACATTTTAAAATTCATTTTGCCGAAAAATATAGTGACGGGTGAATGCGTAAATAAATCCAATAAGTAAAACTGAACGTATTATTCTTTGTATGTAAAACTTAACTCTTAAGCAAAAAAAAAGAATCGTAATTGTTATTTGAAAATTGGTAAATACAATTCGAAAATAAAGTTATTTATTTTGAAAAATATCGTTCATCGGATTTAATATGGGAAATTTCTGCAAAATTTTAAATTGGAAGTGTATTATATATGTAACTTTTCATTTATTTAGTTAATTTACCCGATAATTTAAAATCAAAGAAACGTGATCTAGGTGTCATAGGTTTGAGTCCCTGTTCGGGCATGGTTGTTCTTTATATGTTCTGTTTGCAAGATGTGTGAATGTAACCTTCCCCTGTAAAAGAGAGCTGTGCAATCGAATGTGATGCATGGGTAGCTAAGACGTAATCTTGGCCCTAGTTGGCGCTACTTAAAAAGACGAGATGCACCCTCGGCTTAAAAGAGCTGACTATGTAAGCGAGCTTGTTCACGGTAGGTGCCATTAGAAACAACAACAACATGAAGAAAAATAAATATTCATTTCGATGTCTTCTTTATAACGGATTGCTAAAAATAACTGGCACTGATCCACAACTATGATAATAAGACATTAGTTTCGTTAATCTTAATAATAAAAAATATGTTATCACATATTGTTTATTCTCGAATTCGGAAACCTTTCTCGCTCTTGAGTATTCATCAGAAACCATTCATTTCATGAAATAAATATAAAATGTAACATAAGACTACATATTTGCATTAATCGACATAATTCACAAAATAAGGATAACCGCTCGTCTTTCTGCACAGCACCTCTTAACGAAGTGCAATCCTCGGAAAGTATTAAACTCGTGGTCCTTAAATGAAAAGTATGCACACGAATGTACATTTTTTTGATGAATTCAATACAAATTTTGACAAGTTTCTATAATTTTGATGGGGAAAATCATTCATCAAATTTTATTTCCGGAATTTTGAATTATCTTGTTCAAATGCACACGGAGAGACAGATTTCGTTACAAATTTCAAATAAATTTACAAATTTGGCCCCAGAATCGCTTACAGTCCCTTCCAATCAATATATGTGGGAGTCATCATATTCATAAACACATCTAAATATGAAGACTAATATCACTTTATGATCTTCTGATGATTTTACAAATGTTTCGGTTATTTAAAGTTTATTCCTTTTGGAATGATTGAATCATCGAAAAAAGTTGTTGCTGTTGTTGTAACTGATATGCGCTAATGGCCGTCAGCGATTTAAAGCCGAATAAGCGCCTCTTGTTTTTGAAATAGGGCCAACTAGGGCCAAGAGTACGACTTAGCTACTCATTCATCACATTCGCTTTCATGTAGCCTTTTTACAAGCGGGTTGGGCACATTCACACACCTCACAGATAGCACACAGAAGAACAACCATGCCCTAACTTGGACTCGAAACCCGGGATGACCAGATCACGAGGAAGATGTGCTACCCCTGCACCAGGACGCCGGCATCAAAAAAAGTTCCCGGACTGTTTATCATTTCCGACTGCCATTGAAGTCTCACACCTATTGACAAAAATATCCATTATTACATAAGGTTGATAAAAGCTAAATCTATTTTATTGAACTGTTTATAAATTATTATATTTACAAAGTTTAAAAAAAATCTGGAAAAACTAGAAAGCTATTGTACACTCTTGTTTGAAGAGAGAAAGTTTTAAGCGCAAATATAGGATATTGTGACTGTAAAATTGATATTTTTTTATAACAGTAACAATGTTAGCAAAAACTTACATATATATTATTACAAAAATGTCTTTTTGGGGCTAAGGTTTACAACAAAGAGAATCCTCAAAATATCCGATAATTTTTTCAACAATTAAAATAAATTCTCTTACATCACTTCTACTTTCTCTTAAAATTTTACTAATGACATCTATAATGATGGAATAATATGCTAAATTTCATCCATGCAGAGGATTACGTTTTCAAGTCACGGAATGAACAAATGAACACGGAAGGCAGATTAATGACTTTTCATTCATGGATTTTATCAAAATTTGATAAACATCTGGATTCTTGGAATTAAAATCTTAAAATAAATTCATTTTTTTTGTCATTTAAACGTCAAATCTCTAACACATTTTAAAATTTTAATACTCTTTAATGGTAAATAAAAAAGAGGAACTGGAATAAAATCTATCATACTGTTAAACACACACACACACACACACACACACACACACACACACACACG
>JAOUZG010036560.1:2417921-2429672 GCA_026289955.1 Argiope argentata
GGACACAAGCCTCATCGAATTTCGCCGTGGCTCGAATCTTGAGAAAAATGAGTGGGGGGGGGGAGGAGATGTTTTTTATTCCGTTTTATTCTGTAGTAAACATTCGAAAGAATATGTTTGGATTATTTTATGTATTTAAAACACAAGTGAATTATTATTTGAAAACTTATTAGCCATTCATTATTATGTCTTACAATTTTATCGAGTTTGGGACGCAAGCATCATCGAATTTCGCCGTGGCTCGAATCTTGAGAAAAATGAGTGGGAGATGTTTTCTATTCCATTTTATTCTGTAGTAAACATTCGAAAGGATATGCTTGGATTATTTTATGAATTTAAGACTTAAGAGCATTATTGTTTGAAAACATATTAGCCAGTCATTATTATGTCTTATAATTTTAACTAATTTGTTTGGATTAATTGCTTGTAAATATCGTGAAAATTTAGAGTAATTAATTATTTTTCCGTACTAATGTATTCAAAGTATAAAATTACTTTGAGTTTTTTCTTTTTATTTTCAAATATTTGAATTAAAAATATGTAGTGTGAATAAAAATTTTAAAGTTCAACTGTCATTTTACTATATCGTTTAACTTTTTGAAACATGTTACTTTTAAGTTAACGATACATTAAAGCATTTCAAATATAAAGTAAAAATCTTCGAGTAATTTATTTTGCTTGAAAATACTTAAATTTTACATTCGGTTTCTAAATTAAAATTTGGAAATATATAAAATTATTTTAAATTCGATTTATCCCTTGGAAGTATCGCAAAAATATAATGCAATTTAACTTGTTACAATTTTAAAGTATTATTTTTTTTAATACTTATCGAACTCTATGCACCAAATAGTTTAATTTTAACTATTCAGTTATTATTTGAAATTAACTGTGTTTATATGTCATAGAATTATAACTGCAATATAATATTCATCTTATTGAAAATGCAAAAGTGTTTGAATGTCAGAAATTACTAAACAAGGACTTTTTATTTGAAACTAAAAATTTCTAAAATTTCTAAAAATTTCTTTAGCTATATGCATCTGAAATAAAATTAGAATTTTTATTTATTTATTATTTGGATTCATTGCTAGAAAGTATTTGAGCCTTATGACAATTACGCACATCAACGGCTGGCGTCCTGTCACACAAGTAGTGTATCTTCTTCGTGATTTGGGCCTCCTGGGTTCGAGTCCCGGTTAGAACATGGTTGTTCTTCGGTGTTCTGTCAGTGAGATGCGTGAATGTGCCCCCTTGTGAAAAGGTGCTGTGCAAGTGAATGTGATGAATGTGTGGCTAAAGTCGTACTCCTGACCCTATTTGGTGCTACTTCAAAATCAAGAGACGCTTATTTCGGCTTAAATCCGCTGATGCTTGACCATTGCAAGTACCATTATTAACATCAACAACAACGTACTTCTACGTACGTACGTACCTTTTAATTAACGTTCACAGACGTTACCGTTAATGAAAATCCATACAAAATTTTGCCAGTATTAGTAATAATGCACGACATCATTTAGCCAATATTCAACTTTGGATTCATCAATACTTCGATTACTGGCATAACACACAGTAGAGCCAAGATTATATCATGGAAACGATTGGGTTTCTTTCGCTTGTTTACTTTTTGTTTCGAATTAATCTATAGTTTATCTTGCTCCCAAATTCATAAATCTTAAATACTAGAAATATTTTGGAAAATTAAAAATAAATAATTAAATATAACGAGCTGTTTATTTGAAAATGAAATTAATTATGATTATACATTACAAATTTGAGATGATTTTAATAATACATACCATTTTTATAATTTATGGTCTCCTATCAGATATAATTTTTTTTGCAATAATTTCTATATATTTAAATAAATAACAAGATCATCGAGCAATAGAATAGCTCAAATATTCCATATTTCTTTTTAAAGGTTGCTGTTTTTAACAAGAAATTGTTCTAAATTAATAAGGACATAACTCAATATCTGCTATAAATTCATGAAACAGATGCCAAACTCTACCATCCTCTTTAATTCTTACTCTTAAATACAGTTGTATATAATAAATACAAAAATTATACAAAAAAGTGCCTAGAGCACCTCAGAGTGTTTGTAGGTATCTTAAACGCTTCTAATAGACCATGAAAAGATGAATTACACTCTTTTCGGATTGCGAGAGGGGGGAAGGGGTGGAAAAGATAGAAACATAAGTTAAATTCTACCAACAAGCAACAGTAGTCTCGAATCCATCCGGATTCTAATGTAATAACAGTTTGAAATGTCATGAAGAATTATATACTTCTCGTGTTTTGAGTTTCGGAAAGAATTAGCTTAACAAGACTCGAGCGTACACGATTTCGCGTTCTCTTATCCTGCTTATTTTCTTGTCAGATTTCGGCAACCATGTTTCAAAAAAAGAAATCTGACAAGCATGATTGCATTGTTGGCCAGAGATTAATTTTAACCGAGAGGACGCAAGATTCATTGTTTGGTGTTTCAATAGACAAATCTCTTCTCTTGCCATAGATTGAGTACTTTGGTAATTATACACGTCCAGGGGGAAGTCTACACGACAATCAAGTTTTACAGAAAGAAAATTAATCCTTAATTCTTCGCATAACCAGTATGAAATATCCAATCGATCATCTTCAGTTTATTCTGAGGCGGGAGAAAACATTTTTCTCTAACCTTAAAATAAAATATTGCTCTCCGTTTTGGAATTATTGTTCGAAATATTGATTAATAAAAGAAAATAAATCACGCAACTATAAAATAGGATAATTAAGGAGGTGGCAATCTAACTATTATATTCAGTGAATTATGATAATTAAATAAATAATATGCATAGTTAAGAGACAGTTTTTCCAATAATTAAATGTAGCTTCGAGTTAGTAAAATTATTTGGAAGCTTGGATGCCAATGTAGAATAAAGATATAATTTTTTAAATTTTATTAATGAATTAATTATATTTTGAATAAACACCGCAAATAGTTGGCTGACAAAGCCACAGTTTTGAATTATAAATTATTTTTATGCAGTTTTTTTAACTTATACAGCGTGATTATTTATATATTTATAAAATAAATTATCGTTCGAAAAAATGTCTAGATTTTTAAAGAACTATCTATTTATTATAAAACAGCTATGCACCTCTTTTTAAGGCATACTGCAGCAGTTCTAATGTATAATTATGCTAATTAATGACTTTAGTTCATAGACTATATTAATATATATATATATATAAAGTTCAAATTGTTAGTCAAAATTTATATGAGATAATTAAATAAGACTAATCTATCTATTACAATTAGAATATTATAATTAGAAGGAAAATTTTATGTATAGTTAAAAGAAATTTTTTTATCTCTTAATGTTGCTTTGTATAGGTAAAAACCTTTTATTCGAATAGGTTAACTCACTAGGGAGGGAAGAATTTTTTTAAAAATCAATATTGTTAACCAATTAATTATATTTTAGACATAAAATATAAAATATTTATTTATGTCTGCTGTGAAAATTGACTAGGGAATTTCACCATTCAGTTTCATAGTCTATAGAATGTTCAAAAATGGATGTCAGTTTGATTGATTAATCAAATACATTTTGAGAAGTACCTTAAAAAATATTGGATAACGAAGCAGAGAAGTTTAGGTAAAAATTTCAACAAATAGTAATTTAATAAATACAGGGTGAATATTTAAACTTTTATAAAATGGAATTAGTCTCATATAAGGAAATTTGGATTTATGAAGCGCTCTTTACATATTATTAAATTGCAAATATTTTAATGAAATTATAATACTTTGAAAACCAAATTTTGGCAAATAACATTTTCCTTTCAGTAATCATACAAATTTCAAACCTCACATTAAAAGATTTTACATTAGATAAACCTCACGGAATTTTACATTACACAAGATAACAAACCAGTTTTTACTTTTAGCTTATTGTGATGACCGAGTAAATGATGTGCATGATAAGAGAATTTTACTGATGTTTATATATAATTTCGAATTCATAAACTCTATGGAAAGTTGCTACTAAAACGGGAATTACGTCTGATGTCGTAATATTAACAAATCTGTCTCAGTTAGATCAGTGAAATAGAATATTAACTTCGAAACTAACTATGAAATTTGAAAAAAGAATTTCGCTATGTAATGTCTTAATCCATTCATTGTCAAGCCTAAATTGTATGAGGTTATTCTTATTACCATTTCTGTTTTGAGTGTTATTGTTTATCTAAGTTCTACTGTTTCAAAATAAATACACATATTTTGTCATCAATAATCATTTATATGCATAAAAATCAAACACAAATATATTCGTGCTTGGCAATGGGAATAACCTCATACAATTTATTCTTGGCAGCGATTGGGCTAAATAAAATAGATTTTTTGTAAAAACAATTTATTTGTAACTTTTTTTCAAGTTTTTACACCTGTATAGTTATGTTTGTGGCCATGAAAAGTGTGCAAGTTGAACGTTATGATATATTGAAAGTATCACGAGTATATTCGTCATAGCAATGGGTAACATCCCGCCAACCACGAATAAACTTGTGGTTGGCAGCGAATTGATTAAATAAAGTAGAATCTTTGTAAAAATAATTTTTTTGCTGATTTTTTAAAAAGTTTTTTAACTTGTATATTTATGTTTATGGCCATAAAAAGTTTGAGAGTTTGTCAAGTTGTACGTTATAATATATTGAAAATACCCCGAGTATATTCGTCCTGGCAATGGGTAACACCCTGCCAACCACGCATATATACGTGGTTGGCAGCGGATGGGTTAAACCAGAAGAAATGGCATAGTTATAACTCTATGCAATAAACTAAACGCTCAAAGAAATATTTGATTAGTTGCTATTTGTAATAAAAAATAGTATAGAAAAAAGATTACTCATTTTGTCCAAATATGTAGTAACAATGATAACAGTAATGCTATAATCGAAAAAAAAAGCAATGAAGTATTTTAAATTTTTTATGATATTCTAATGAGTATTTTATTATATAACTTGTCACGCTACTAAAATAAGGATACAATTCTAGCACAAAATGACTTTCGGTAATAGCAAATAACTCAGAAACTTTAAAACAGCTGTTAAAGAAAATAATGAAATTGAACTAATTATTGATTTTAAATTACACAAGAATAGTATTTTAAATTATACTTTTCTACCCATTTTAACTTCGGTGTAGTTTTCTAGTGGAAATTATCGTTTTTAATTGCTTTAGATTTGTATTAAAATATCTTACCTTAATACCTGGTGGCAGGATTTAGAAGTTCGAACAATTATGTACTTTTTAAGATTTAACAATCTTCTTAGTAATTGAAATTTTTCCTCCAAACAATTGCTAGTTTTCAAACATATTTTTAAAAAACTGCAAAAAACAGGTTAAAATATTAAATCAACGATTGATTCATGAAGTTTATCAATTTAAACTCTCATAACGCTCTAAAATTTCCTGCAGTATTTGCCAACCTTCCTGTTCTTTATATAAAAAAGAAGCAATTGACTAAATAAGAACAATAAATATTGGCGTGAAAACGTTTATTACAAAAGAAATTTCGACAATATTTAATATTTATTGTGAAACTTGCAAAAAATATTATGAAATAATGTTTCATAAGTAACAATATCATATGCATTTAAAATCTCAGGAAAAACAATTTATTAAACTTTCGAAAAAAGTTCTTGTTATATGGATTTATTGAGATCCGTCATATTTCTATATATTTTCTGTTGAATTTAACGGAAAATATATGAATAAGTAATCTTCACCGAAACTAAATAACTACTTGTCGATAATCAAAAGAAAAACTTACTACAAGGGAAAATCTATTGCGCTCAATACAATGGAAATGAAAATAATAAACGAAATCTTCAGGTCTTTCCATAGATTTCATCAATCACTGTCAAGTGCGGATAAAATTTACAAACAAATCTACGAGCTCTCTCTCCTTTCTTATAACTTTTTTTTATATAACCACAATATTAGAGGGTTTTTTGTATACAGCCTATTATATGTAAACACTTGGAATTTAAAGAGAGAGTTGGTTTTAATTAAATATAAATGAAATTCCTAAAACTGATTAAAATTTTTAAAATAAATTCGTGTGCTTTATGCATAGAATTTGGAAAATGCGATGTAATATATTGTTCTTGCTTTTGAATCTTATATTTTTATTGTCAATTTCTATTCAGTTCCTTAATAATTAATACTTTGTAAAAAAATGATAAAAACAATTAAATTTTTTTTGATAGATTTTGTTCTTATATATGTTTCTTATTATATTGATATTTCACCCGGTATTAAGGTTTTACTTTCTAGAATGTGAGAGTAGTAAAGTCATTGTCATTTGCGTTTTATCTAAACATATTTTTGCGAAAAATTCTCACACAAGAAAGATGCAAAGATGCAGACTTTATTATCTAATAAAACGTGTATTAAATATGCACAGCACAAGCTACAAATTCACAGTTAATTAGCTCTATTTAATGATCTACCTTCGAGTAATAGCAAACACACGCCAACGAGAGAAAAGACGCTCTCTCAAGCTAAGAAAACCACTGTAGCTCGTTGTCCTAATTGATTTTATTCCCCACCTTAAGTGGAGCATTTTAAATAGCTTACCACAAAAGTGAGTGGGAAAAACTCAGAAACGGCGTGCTTGTTCCAAGCAAGCCTAGAAATTTCTGTATCCTTCTCTAATAACAAGTCTTTATTTCTTAGCTTGTATTACACATTTTAGAGTGTAGTGAAAGAGTTAGCGACCTTTAGAGTTAGCGACCTCATTATGTCGCCAACACACCTACATCGCCAAATATTATTATTTCTTATTATATAAAAAATTCAAAGTTTTATGAATAATTACGGACCTACTTCTATATATTTATTTAAATTCATATTCGAAAAATAGAAAAAAAAGATTAAATTGAAATCTCCTGTACCTATTTCAATGTATCATGTCAGAACATCATTTCTTGAACGGCCAAGCACCACGTGCTCGTGCGAGTTAAATTATATTTTTATTCATTTCAATCGTTTCATTGAATGAGTCACTTTGGTATTGCAAACGATTCAAAAAACTTTGTCTCGCATTTATTGTTTAAAAAAATATCACAATTCCTATTTATTTCATTTCATATAATCGCGTGCTCAAAATGGCATTTTTCTAGGTTTTATTTACTGTAGAAATTAATTTTTTTTAAATCAGAGCCTTTGTAAATGCAAGGGAAACGCGTTATTAGAAGCTGATTTTTTAGATGCTCGTGCAGATGATTAAATTTTTATTTTTCGCCTACAGATTTTTGTCGAAACCAAAACCTTCATATCAAAAATATCATGTTCTAAAATAATAATTAATCCAAAAGAAAAATAATTTAATTGAAAAAAAAACATGTAATGCAATCTAATGTCTTATAACGCCTTATCTGTATCATAAGGCTTTAAAATCTTTTCAATTAAGTTAATTAACTTCTAATAATAAATAATACAAGTAGCTTTAACGCCATTTTATTTATTATTTATAAAACAATTGCTTATTCAATCAGAATTTTGACACATTTTCGTTAGAAATAATAAGTATTCTTACAACAAAATCTCTTAACAAAGAAATAAGTAAGATTATAGAAACAATAAATATTATTTCGCAAGAAATAATAAAACTATAACCGAGCAAAATATTAAAGAAAAAAATATTAGCTTACTCAAACCTCTTTTACTGTAATATTGATTATTTTCTGCTTTCTTAGAGAAAAGCTTCTTTAATAAGTCCGACCTAAGGAACAAAGAGTCAACAAACAGGGAGTAAGAAAATAATAAACCGAGAGCTATTTGAGCTGGTGATTAAGTCCAAAATACCCTCTCCATGCACTTGAATAGTTTTTAAGCTGCTCTCTCCTTCTTTAAGTGGGAAATTGGAATGAGTCCGACTCAAAAAGAGAGTATTCTTCTGTAATATATCGAAGATAAGCAAAATCAAAGCATCGTTGTCTAGATCAATGTAATGAGGAGAATGTCATTTCAGAATAGCATATATATTATATATAAAATAATATTTTGAAATAAAATAAAAAATGAGAAAAAATACTATTTAATTATTTACTTAAAATCATTAAATAATTTGATTGTAAAAAATCACTTTATAATATTAAAAATCACTTTAGATTTGAAGAATATTCAAATTTTTAGTTTAATTCTTACCATGCAATTGATAATTCTAATAGGGAGAATAATTCATTGTCCATTTTAAATTAATCATTATTTTTATTATATAGTTTTATGGTGATGTATTGCTGTTGTATAGATAAGAATTTTATTTATGTTTACTTTTGATAAATTCTGAATAATTTTTGATAAATTGATATCTGAATTAATAAATTGAATAAATTGATGATTGAATAAATCTTTGATAAATTGATATCTTGAATCTGATAAATTTTGATATTTATGTTGAACTTTTTGATAAATTCTGAACTCTGAAACTTTGCATAATTGATTTAATATTGCTGACATTTACATTTGAATTATTTGCGATCAATATTATTATTACAATAGGGTTATTTATAAACCTAACACAATTTAGAAGTATTTAGTTCTTTTGTATATATTTAGCATTTGAAAAATGGCATTATGAATATTTTTCATACCTTGGAAAATCCAATTTTCCAACACATGGAAAAAAAATTTTGCATTATATTCAATAGTTTGTATAATTGATATAATATTGATTGTCATTCGCATTTGAATCCTTTGCATACGATATTATTATTAAAATAGGTTTATTTATTAGTCTATGGCAATTTAGAAGCATTTATTTCTTTTGCATATATTCAGAATTTAAAATTTATAGTATGAAGATTTCTATCTATCTAGGAAAATCAAATTTTCCAAGATTCCAAGATATGGGAAAAAAATTTGTATTATATTCCGTAGTTTGTATAATTGATTTAATATTGCTGTCATTTCCATTCAATGGAAATCAATACTATTATTAGAGCAGGGTTATTTTATAAACCTAACGCGATTTAGATGCATTTACATTTTGTATATATTCACCATTTAAAAAATGATATGAAAATTTTCTCTATCTTGGAAAATCAAATTTCCCAAGATTCAATGAAATCAAATTTTCCAAGATTCCAAGATATGGAAAATAATTTTTGTATTATATTCAGTGGTTTGTATAATTGATTTAATATTACTTGTCATTTACATTTGGATCACTTGAAATCAATATTTTTATTAGAATAGGGTTATTTATAAACCTAAAGAAATTTAGATGCATTTATTTCATATGTTTGTGATGCCAACTTCACTGTACACAATTTTTTCATTTATTTTTTGCATACTAGAAGCCTTTTGCGACCAATTAAGCATCCGATATAATTGCTTATGCAAAATTTCAATTGGCATTTTGAGTGAAATTTAATGGTTTTACCCAACAACTTATTATAAAATTTCATTTTTTGATAATCATGTAACTCGTATTATTTTAAGAGTTTACACAGATCTATTAATCCTGCTATGAGCTTTCTCAATTTTCTAATTTCTCTGATAAAATTTGGGTTTTTATTTAAATGAAGAAATGATTAAACCTCAACTAATTTGGACATTTATAAAATCAAAGCCATGTGTAGAAAATATTCTTCATTTTTTACTTTTGAACTTTAGCTGTAATTGATATAATATCCAAACAGTTTATTAAAAGCATCTTTAATATAAAACATATTCAATAGCAAAAAAAAAGATCAAAAAGAAGATTTCATCTTAATATTTATTTCATTTTTGGGAATAAAAAAATGATATTAAGAATTATCATTTTTTTATTCCCAAAAATGAAATAAATATTAAGATGAAACAGTGAAAATGATTTGAATTTATCTTCAAAAACCAAACACAATGGTGTAAAATCTGGTTAATATCCTTTGAAATATATAGTTTTAAAATTTATACAAAATAGAAAAAAAATACATACAATAAACTGTTGTCATTGAAAAGTTTTTCATTTTTGAGATTCCATGAACATTTATATTTTGCGCAGAAATATTTTTGAAAGATATCATAAAAAGTTTGGTTAATATTTATGATAATAATTTTCTAAAAAAATAAAATCATTCTGAGGTGGAATTTTTTTCTTCTAAAGTTTATACGTACCAACTTTCATATTCTGTGGTAAAGGGTTTGTCTTGTAGGGAGCCGAAACATAAACCCAGCCTTAGTCACATTTGTCATCATTATTAGTGAGGAGAAAGAGATGAATCGTCGTCATTACAGATCTCGACTATGATTGAATGTTTGTGCGATGATGACTTAATCATTATAATATAATATCTCGCTATCAGAACATTCCTTTGTTTTAGTTTTTGGATTATTAATTTTTTTACTTTCGTTTTAATTAATGTTTTTATCACCATTAATTTACCTTATAAGAGATTAAAAAAGTGTACCATCAAAGTTTGTTAAAATTTTTTGCTATTCTAAGCCCTGTTTTAAAAAATTATTCAAATGAAGAAAGTATATGCATTAAATTGGTAAAAACTAATATTTGAAAATCCGCCTAAAACTTTTAAGTATGACCATATGAAATTAGTTATAAAACTTATTTTATATTTATTCCTATAAGAAGACTGCCTATCGCCATGGTTATAATAAATCAGTAAAATTTCTTAATTGTTTCAGTTTTTCAACGATTAAGTCCTTAAAATCCGAAACCACCTTTCTTTCAAAATTTATATAAATATATGTCCAAATAACGACTATCCTATGTTATCTTATGAAAATCAAACTTTGTTGAAAATGTTTGCTATTCTAAGCTCTGTTTTAAAAAGTTCTTTAAATAAAGAAAGTATATGTATTAAATTGGTAAAAATGATATTTGAAAATCCAACAAAAACTTTTACGTATTACCATACTAAATTTGTTACAAAACTTATTTTATGTAGATTCCTATAGGAAGATTGCATATGGCAATGGTTCTCATGAGAAAACAGTAAAATTTCTTAATTTCTTCAGTTCGTCAACGATCAGGGTCATTAGAACCCCAAACCACCCTTCATTAAAAATTTATATATATATCCGTATAACGATTCTTCTATGTTATCTTATGAACAGTATTATTAGGGTAATTTGGTTGGAACTTTAACTGGCTTGGAATATATTATTGGAAATGCAATAATCTCGAGCAAGTTTGTAAATAAACCATTTAGCTCAAGGGGCCTGGAAATAGTGGGGGTTTAAATTTTCATACCCTATAACTTTTTAAATATTGAAAGTAGAAAAATAAATCCATCTATCCAAATTATAGCCTTATTAAAAATAACAACTTTTGTATTTAAAACGTTTCTATAACTGCAGTATCTCAGAAACTAAGAACTTAAAAGTGATTTTCCCACCCTAATTTTGATTGTTTGCAACACCCAGAATTTATATCGTCAGGTATTAATTCTTATGTAAGGAATTGACGTTTTTGTTCTGGCTTGTAAAGAATAATTTTTTCCCTAAGTTTATGAAACAAGTAAATGGTTTCTTACAAGGACAACCTAATACGCGTTTGATTATTATTGGTTTCTCCATCCTCCTTTTTTTAAAGCTGTGATAGATATACGCAATTTAAATTTTTTAAAGTATCAATGCAAATTACTAGAACAAATTTCAAGACTGAAACAAACAGGTTTTTGCAGACACTTCCTCGTCGACAACAGTAATTTGCATTCATTTTATTTATTTATTTTTATATTTGAATTTGT
>JAOUZG010036560.1:2429682-2464796 GCA_026289955.1 Argiope argentata
TTTATTATACATTTATAGTAGTTTTTAATTATGCATTTCTACATAAACATACATTATACATAGATTACACATACATACATAAATGTATATGCATACTTTATCCATTTATACGTAAAGGCACACTTTAACTATGCATTTATAATAGTTTTTTTCCTTTAGAGACATATACTGTAAGATACATATTCGCTCTAAGGAATAATGTTGAGTGAATTTTGTTAATTTTAATTATTGATTTAATCAATATTTTATTTAAGTTTCTTATATTTTAATATTCTGATACGTTTTTTAAATAGTTATAATTGTTATGATATATGGTTTATGAAATCGTTGAAAATAACAAAAAAAAACATTTAATTAATGTATCAGAATAATAAATTATAAGAAACTTAAATAAAATATTGAAGAACTTAATAATTAAAATTAATGAACCACACGAACATTATTTCTTAGAACGAATATATATCATATAGTATATGTCTCTAGACTTTAAACTAAAAAAAAAACTATTATAAATGCATAATTCAGAATTAAAATTTTCATCGTGGTAAATAAAGAATTAATGAATATTGAAGACTATTCCAGTGTCGAAATACAATGCAATTTTAAAACTACCACTGAAAGGCTGTGAACATATTTTGAATTGAGATCGATAAGTTTTATTATTATGATTAATTAAAATTTCAAAGCAAGACTTAAGACAAAACTCAAAGATTTCTCCATTTCCTCTCATTGATGTCGTATTAACTTGTCTATGTCTACGTAGAAAATTGTCTTTGAAAGAATTATAATTGATATTGATTGTTTGAAATTTCATGATGACTTGGTTATTATAACGATTATGTTTCGCGGTGATTCGATTATTATAATTATTTTATTTTATCGTGATTTTAGTCTTGTAATAATCATGTTTTTATGTTTTTCCCCTTTAGACTCAGAAAATATGAATTTTACTTGATCGATATGTTTGATGTATTTATTAGATAAATTTTTTTTTCTATTTTTAATAACTTTTGGTTTTCCTAATCCCAAAAGATCTTTGTTTTACTGGCAAGTAATAGTTAGTTTTTATATTTTGATTTATATTGATTGTACTGCAGAAATACTATATAAATTTGAAATTTTTCAGAGAAAAATTGCAGTTTTACAGTAATAAGCATTCAAGGCTAATTATTTACTGATTATAAGATTTCAAAAAATTCTTCTCCCTTTTTTATTTGGAAAATTTGGGTTCGGGTATAATAGTACTTTTTAGCTTCTACATTCAGGATCAGAGAACAAAAGATTGCAAAATAGAGCAAATAGATCTTGAAAGTGCATCGTTATTTGAGCCATAAAAATGATATAAACGCGTAAACTTACTAGCAAAAATAATCAACTTATGTAAATTAGTAAACCAGTTCAGAAATAATATTTCAATAGTAATTGTTGATCATCAATCAGATTTTGAATGAATCAGAAATAAAGGCTAAAATTATGAAGGAAATATCTGCAAATCCATTGATTGTTAAGGTAATTGTTTATGTTTAGTTACAGTATTAAATGGAAATGATAGAATCAGGAATTAGTAAATTGTATAAAGAAATATCCAAGTAAAATATAATTCTGGCTCACAATGTCATCACAAAACTTCCCAGGTATCTGTAGTCGACAGTTACATTATCCTTATAAAAGTTTTGGATAAACGCTTATCAATATGATAATTATACCAAACATTATGGAATATTAAACTTATATATCCAAAGAACTGCAAGCAATGTTGGACAAAAAGACGATTTTTCGTACAATATTGATCGATTGATATTCATTGATATTGATATTCATTGATTGATATTCATTGATATTGATATTCATTGATTGATATTCATTGATATTCATCAATCTTTAATTTGATAAAATTTCCAAAAGTGACATTCATGACGAAATGATTCATTTATAACTTATTAGTTATAATTTTGAGCAGCAAATGTTTTTACTAAATGTTAATGTTTTGCAAATGTTTTACTTTTAATGTTTAAATTAATTGAAACTGCATTTGCTGAAGACAGATTAACCTGGATTATGAAATCTCACATAAAATATAGATTCGATTGGCATCACTGTTAAAAAATTTCCCATAGATATCTTTTATAAATATTTCCAAAATATTAAAAATCTAAAGACCTTTCCGAACTATAATCAAATATTTGTTATAAATGTAATGTTAAGTTTTCCAGGATTTTGTGCATGAAGTTATTTAAAATTAAAATAAGCATAGCAAAGTAAATATTTTAACTTCATATCCGAATTTCAGATTTTTGACATCTAATATATTAATGATGATAATCTGTGCAAATATATATACTCAAATATTCAAATAATAGTTAAAAATGTTTTTTTTCTTTAACATGAAATGATAGTGAAATTTAATTTTTTTAGTGGATATAGGTTGGTAAATGAAAGTCAAGTCGACCACTGTTTGACTATAAATTGAGCATTACCTTCGCAAATAAAGACCGAATAAATAATACTTTGGTAAACACATATATGCCAAATTATTTTTCGAGACATTTGACAAATATGTAATGAGAGTTTTTGTACCTCATTTCATAAGTTATGAATTTATGCATGGTGCTTGAACGTTAGTTGCCCACTATGAGAGAATACTATTATAGATGAATATATCATCATCATCATTGCAAAAAATTATTTTTCATCAGATGTCTTATTTGTTCTAGACATACTGGCAAACGATTAAAATCAAATAGTTTCCAATGAAGAGAATCGAAAAAAACTGTTGTCTCAAACTTGTAAGGGGATATAGAAAAAGGAAAAATCCTCTAAGACTTTATAGTCTTAAATATGACGTGGAAGAATAAATTGTTTCTGATATTTGAAGGAAAGGAAAAAGCACCTTCAACGTTATTACATGGTTAGGGTAAATACCGTTAATTGGAATTTCTTGACAGAAAATATAAGATTGGAAGAACCGTTCTTTTCAATACGGTTCCGAAAAAAGGCATCTTTTAAAAATAATTAGAATTCGTGGAATAAAGATATATTACTATCAGAAATTTTCTGACATAAGATTTTATCTATCCTAAACAAGAAATGAAATTCATAGGAGATAAATCAGGTTTCTACATCTTAATCTGCTGTATTCTTCGCCTCTAGCGATGGAAAAATCAGGGTTTACTTGACACCATTATATTTTAGTCTTATGCATCAAATGCATGTCAGATATTTTATGAGACGTACGTAGATTCAAGCTAATTTTTGAAATCAGTGCGTTGAAAATTGGTCGACTACATTAATTGAACAATTTTTCTCTTAAAAGGCAATTTTGAACATGCAGCGCCCTCTACCACATCATGCATATATTTATGGTTTTACATCTTATATTATCTCACTGCTATTCCATACTTTTCTCAACAAATGTTGTAACATTCTATTATAGAAAATTATGTTGATATATTTAATAATAATCAAAATAACGTTCACTAAAATGATGCAATATTGTGCTTTTATAGCGTATTTTCGAAAACAGCAAGTATAAGCACTTAAAAAAATCCTGGAATGTGGTATTTCTGATTTAAACGTATCATGACTCTTTAAGAGTGAGAATACACCGTTTAGTGGCTTGTAGTCTCTCAGTAATTGTAGCGCCTCTGAAATGACAAACATGATTTTTGGGTTTCTTTGAAATTAAAGTCTACGATAAACAGAAAATACATATTTTAATTTTCAGTATACTCATGAACGAATATTAATATCTGCAAAGATGTTGAGACATTTGAATTTATTACAACCAAAATTTTGTCCATGATTAAAATTTGGACTTAAAATGAACTCGGGAGACGTATGAACACAGATGAGACATCGATTTTTCAAATTGCCAAATAAATTATTACTATTAGTTGATAATATTATTATGAATTACGATTAATTATCAAATAAAAGTGGTCATTGACATTCTCATATAACCAGGTAGGGTAAATTAATTATAATCTTAAGAGCAGGAGAACTATTCGTTGCTCTACTCCCATCTCCTTATATGACAGCCATTTCACTTAAACTCGTTTAATCGAAGTATTTAGTATGAAAAAAACCCATATGTAATTAACACCAGTTCTTGATAAGTTGTTTTCTTTCCATACAAATGGCGAAGGTTGTGCTTATAAATATGTACAGTGCTATCATCACAATGGTGTACAAACATATGACTTACAATTACCAAACTGTCATCTTCTATGAAATACTCAAATACAGCAATATTTTTACTATTTCTTTATTATCACGTGAGAACAGGATGTATTGATTTGAGGTTTTCGAAGCCCCAAAATGAGTGGCAAAAAATTGGCGATTTATCGTTTTTGAGGCATTAATCTCTGATTTTATGGTTATTAGAAAATGGCAAAGTGTGTTGTGCTATTTGGAGACCTTCACCAACAGAAAGTTACAACTTAGCACGAACGTCCCCCATATTCCCAATTCTCGATGTATCGTTGCATGCGCATTCTGATAATCACATGATTGTTCCAAACCTGTTTAAATTGGTTAATGACTTTGATTGATCAAGACAAACAATGCCTTAAAAGTAATAATATTCTCCTATTATAACATGAATTTGAGATTTGTTTATTTATTTTTTATATTCTTGCCTCTTGATATAATTTCTTATCCAGTTTTCCCTACCTTTCTGATGTGTCTGTGTTTAGAAATGTTGTACACTTGGATGTTCTCGATGACATTATACTAATCAAATAATTTCTAAATTTAAGGCTAAATTCAATAGTTAAAGGAATTATGATTCTATGCATTTGGTAATATAAATTGATAAGGAAATCGAAAAAAAAAACAATTAATGGCGGATTCTTTATTTTATAAATTAAATAGAAGATAATAATAAAAAAATATGCTTTTTGGTACATAAATAAAATTGTTTTAGTTTAATTATGAAAAATTATCACAATTATTTAGATATACTTTATATTAAATTCACATTAATTACTTATAAAGTCAAGTAATAAAATTACTTTGTCATAAGAAATGTATTAATCGTGTTGAATAAATTAAATTTCCTCTGGTATTTTAAGCTATTCTTCCTCCTGGTATTTTAAGATCAAATATTTTTAAACATTATAACAAAAATAACAAGTATCTTTGACATTATCTCAGCTCTATGTTGACAATATTTATTTCAAAGAAATAACAGAAATATTTATAAAATACCTTATCACTCATATTTCCATTTGAGACAGCAATCAGGAAAAACGAAATTGCTTTTCAAAAATCTGTATTTTCAAACCAAAAAAATAATAGCGGAAAAAATAAAAAATTATGAAAGAAAAAGAGATTATTTTGTTTCCTTTACAAACTTAGAAGTATTTAAGTAATTAATATGTCAAAGATACTTCTTAAAAATTATTTTTTGTCGCACTGGCAGACAGCTGTCAAGGTAATTATAATCATTTAAGGAAATGTTTAAAAAAACCAAAATATTTTTGTCACATAAAATATTAATTATCTTATAACTTTCTTAATAATTTCTTTTAATTACATTTAGAGAAGTTAAGAGCGAAAAAATGTTCAAATCATTTTTGTTCTTTGTCATTCTTCAAGTCAAAATTTATTAATTGATGTTGTGATTTTTTTATTTCTTTAATGAATTAAAATTTACAAGACAAGTTTTTTGCAACTTTCACAACAAGAATAGAATTCATTAAGTTTATAAATATCTACATGCATTTTTTTATTAATTTCTTATTCGTATATTTTGCAAAAAAAGGAAAAAATATTGTTTTATATTTTTATATAAAAAAACTCATTTTGAAAAAAAGAGCAAAAGTGCACGAGAGAATTTTGAAGTTTCGGAATTTTATTTTTACACGATAGGGCTTTTAAAGTCTTCTCCAAGTCTACGTACACTGAAATAGATACTAAAATGTACATAGAATTCCTTCTTGTACATGGCAACGGAAAAAAAATTTAATTAATATGATATTTTTTTAATTACAATTTTTCAAAATGAGACTTTTTAACCCTTTTTTTATTCAATGTGATTTCAACTTTAGAAAATGAACTACTTGATGATAGTAACATTTTCAATTCGATATATACGTACATAAATCGATAAAGAGAATATATAAAGGTTTGAAATTTCTATAGAGACAGCAGATGCATTGCTGATAGCTATGATTATAATGATAATTACAATATTACATAATCTATATACATCTATATAAATCGTACAATTATAATACATTCTTCATTATATATAAACTAGCAAAAATGGTCTCTCAAGTCTTTCTCACATAAATTTTTAGCCAAATACGACACAATTTAGCCAAAATATGACTCTTGCACCAAAAAATACCTACCTACTCTAATAAATTTGCCATGCCAGAGAACGATTTCTACGATATTGGCGTACTATAATTACGAAATATTAATTTTTGGCTTGAATTGAATGTTATTACTAAATAGATCGTTTCATCCTTGGCGAGGTTTTTGGCGGTTAATCTCTGACATGCTATTTATACAATCAGAAAAAGGAATTTGAGCTCTAGACACGTTTTTCTGATTGATTCACTTTTGTTTTGTTAAAAATTTATCTAGTTTGTTTCAATTAAAACAAAGATTTATCACAGAATTTCACTTGTAGTCACAAAATTCCATATCTAATTTTATATATTCGAATCATTTCGTGTTTGAATTATTTCGTTTACATGGTTTTGAAACGAATAGATAGATTAAAGGTCAACTGGTTGTTGGATTTGTCTCAAACTTGGATGCTATCTGAGCTATAGCTGCTAAATATGTATACTAAATCTTTTCTCTACAGCTCTGTTCGTTTTGTAGTTATTGTGTAGATTTGCATTCTGACTGACAAATTTTGTCTGAATATATTTTATTTAAAATTTGATTTAAAAAATCTAAAAATATCATGTAAATATTGTATACCAAATTCCAACTGTCTAGTTCAAACTGTTTTTGACTTATTTTGTTTCAAACATACTTGTCAAAAAATAGATTTTTCTAAAAAAGTTTATTTTTTCAAACCAAGAGAAGATTAAGATGTGAAGATTCATTAAAATTTCGAGTTTGATTTTTGGATGATTGTTATATTTTTTATATATTATGCAAACGAGAAAATAGGAACAAGAAAATTAAATCTAAATATATCGAAAATAGACTTCAAATTTTTTTAAATATTATGAGATATAACAAAGAATTCGTGAAAATTGGCCAATTGTTTAATTTCTGTTCATTAAATATTGGATTCCCTTTGCGTTTGCAAACAAAATATCGTTATGCCTGATATTTTTAGAAAACAAAATTTTAGTTGACAAAAATATAGGAAAGAAAAATATTTAATTTACTTTAATGATACTAAGTAATATTTATTTAATTTGGAAATTGTTCCTTATTGCTTGTTTGAAAAATTTCTACTTACTTTAAAAATGACGCAAAACTTAATTTGACTTCAACTCTCTGTGAAGATATTTAAATTATCTATGGAAACATATTTCATGAGTTTTTAATACGTATTTCAGTTGACGCTCATTTTGTTTCACTGATTTTTTCCATTATTGTTTGAAATTAAAAGTAACATTTGGGTAGATTCTTTTTTTTTTTTTTTGCATTTTTAGGATAATCTATAGAAAACTGAAAAAGAAATTTCGGGAAATAACGATACATCAAAATCGTTTAATAAAAAAGACTTTTTTATTTTAACTAAAAATAAAACTGCTGACGATAATTTTTTCTTGATAATTTATTTTAAAAAACTGAAAAATTAATTTAAAAAAATTAAAATATATTAAAACTTTTTTGATGAAGAATATATTTTTTATTTTAATTAAAAATAAATTGCTGACGATATTTTTTTTTGTAATTTATAATATTTTTCGTCATACAGTTAATTGCATAATTATTTAATTATCGTCTGTTTTTTTTATTGTCGGTTTCGAATTTTTTCAAGTGCTAATATAAAATATATTTTTACATCCTTGATTGCCGTTTTTATATGATTTAATTTTATACTATAAATTTGACATATAATATTTACTATAAATACTTTTCAGATAATAAATTCTGCAAATTACACTCATTAATAAGTATGGATTTTTTGTTAGTTTTTTTGTGTCATTTATGGCAATGTATTTTCTGAGAATTAATTAAGAAAATGTTTATCTTTTTATTTATTATTCTAAAACAAAACCTTATAATTTCCAACCAAACAAATTTGATTATATTTGCTCGTAATGAAAAAATTCTTCTGATAACTGACTACCTAGTGATGCTTAAAGAATCTTTAATTACCAATAAAAAAGTCGCCTTGGCAGGGTTAAATAGTTCCAAAACATGTCTTTCAATAATCTATTACCATCAAACCATTTCGTCTAAATTACAACCCTCATGATTCAGACCACTTTTACTCCACAACCAGTTTTATTTCAAAAGTTCATATCTCTTTTTTACTTTTTAATATCCAGTCATCGACTCGGCTACTGTTCAAGCCTCCATAATTATTATGTATGCCTAGTTGTTCTTGAGGGTTTACGCATGGGCCCTCGGGCGTTTTGCAAGTTGAGAGATTATGCAAGATCCCATGCCTGGCGTGAATATTTTAGGCAGGACCAATACTCCCAGTTTACTTAAGCATATATTTACTCCAAGGGAAAGGACAAAATAAGAAATTATGGATAGGGTATTATTGGAATACGAATTACAGTTCTGTAGTTTTGAATAATTATGGGGGAGAATTCTGAAAGCTTTTCACGCTACCATTTTTTTTTCTTGTTCTTTATTATTTTGATTTATTTATTTCCAAAGCTCCTGCGTTTCAAGCGAGGCATTTTTTTTATGTCGATCGTCGGAGTTATTGTTTGAATTTTTTTAGGTGTTTGATTTGAGGATTTGTAGAAATCTCTAAGGGGGATGCGTGTCGGTATGTTTGATTTAGTTCTGGGGAAAGTTTAAATAAATTTATATATGTATTCGCTCGAAGATATTTTTTGTGAGGATTTTCCAAGAAGTGGGATAATGAAGTGGGAATCAAAATGATATGTTCATGCCGATTTGATATGAATTTCTTTTATAATATTCGTATTCATGCTTTCATTTCCGCAATTTAAATAACATTCTACAAAATCTATTATTTAATTAAAAACTGGCTAAAAAAACTATGATAATAAATTTTCTTGATTATATTCTACATTAAGGAATATATTTGTAATTTTCACCTTAGCAATTTGAAATTTTACAGGCATTAAGAGTAACACTATAGGAGATGACACACAAAGTTGTAAAGACTTATTTAATTTATTTAAGAGTTAGGGAGGTTAATATAATATAATATTATAATATAATATATAAATAACGTTAATAAAAAATATTCCAGGCTCTCCAAATTTGTTCGAAAGTGCTCCAAATTTTATTATTACTTACTCTAGCCCTTTTAAAACAAAAATTGATATTAATATTGAAGTTTGAGTATGAAATATCAAAATTAACGAATGTAATAACATAAATCTACTGATTTTTTAAAAAGTTTATGCAGTTTTAAGCTATTACATTGGTTAATTTTCATATTCCGTTCCGAAACTTCAAGATTAATCCCATCTTGTGTTTCAAAAGGGTTAGATTGAGTAATAATAAAAGTTGGAGCACTTTCGAACAAATTTGGAGCGCCTGGAACATTTTTCATTGACAATATTTATCGCTAATATTATATTGTATTAATCTCCTTAACTCATAAATGAATTAAATAAGACTTTAAAATTTTGTGTGTCATCTCCTATAGTGTTACTCTTAATGCCTATAAAATTTCAAATTGCTAAGGTGAAAATTGCAAAACATCATTTTAAAGGTCCGTGGTTGCCTTAAGAAATAAGAAACATGAATTCAAATATTTTTAGCCAACTAATCGGTTTTATTTATAACTAATTTGTTATGAATTTTAGTATAGAGAAAGTTTTCATAGAGCTGTGATATTAAATTAGAAACAAAAATTGTGTGTTCATTTCAAATTGCTTTTATTTTCTTTCTAATATTCGTATACATGCTTTTATTTTGGAAATCTTAATAATGTGCAATGCAATACGTTTTTTTTTAAAATATTTTTTTTAAAAAAATGATATTTTTAAGTTAAGAATTTTATAAGTTAAGTTTTCCGAATGTGTTTTACAGAAAGTAATTAGAAACTTGAATTTAAATATTTTTAGCTTCTAAATGCTTTTATTTATGATACATATGTGATGTCTTCTAGTATGGAGAATTTAAAGAGAGAAATAATTTAAGTTATACTCCAATGAATAGTTTCTTATAGACGCTTAATTAAATATCAATCCATGATTGCTAAAGAGTAGAGGGGAAAAAAGATATATAGTCCTCTTTTGACCTCTTCGAAAAATGCGTATGTAAATTATGCCACAAAAGATAGCGAGGACAAGTATGATCGTCAAATACAGAATATATGCAAAGAAATGACTTTTTTTATTTCAGTAATTACATTCATTTATTTACTTAAACTAACATAAATCTTTTAACTATAAAAAAAGCCGCCAATTGAAAAAGAATCCTTCTCCAGGTTTTTATTGCCATCGCTTGACTTACTGAATAGTAAATCAATTTAAGGTTGCCTAATTGCTACTGGGATGACTGATGTAATACAGCATTCCATTTTAAAAATCAGTTAATAGTAGGTGGTTTTTTTATAGTAATTATTAAAAATATTTTATTTATTCTTTGGATTTCGACCTGCTACGAAGTATTTTAAACAACTTGAATTTACGAAAATATGAGTTTTTATTAAAATTTCAATTCAAACTGCAAAGTGTCACTACTTATTACTCTTGGCGAATAATCTCGTCATAATGCAAAATGTTGTACTTTTATATTACGAGTATTCTCGTCAAAAAAATTTAACTGCCTTTTTTACTATGAGTATGCTCGTCAAAAACAATTAACTAGTTCATTCGTATTGTTCAACTAGGATTATTGATGTAATCGGTAATACGCTTGATTCTGGTATTTGGATCTCTTAGTGCATGGAACTAAAATCTAATGAAAAATTCCCAATTTGAAGGTTATTTTTTAAATCAGTATATCATAATTCAGAACGTTTCCGGCTAGTATAGAATATCCAAAATCGATGCGATAATGATAAAAATTTTAATTGTTCATACGGAATGTAATTTTTTAATGGATTTATTATATAACCAAAAAATTTTCTGCTTTTAAAATGTTTAATAATCTTTCAGTGCTGCTCGCAGTGATTTCATAAAATCTGATTAATTAATTAATTCCTTTTAAATCTGATTAGGTCTTAAATCAAAAAAATTTTAAGCAAGGTTTCGGTTATGATGATAAAGCTTCTGATTTCCAGTATTTTAAAAGCAACTACATTGCTTCCGTTTTTGTAGAGTATCATGTAAATAATAATGCGACAATTATTACAATATCAGCAACTTGCTCACTTGCTGAACAATTATTATTAACAGCTAGAAATTTTATTCTCTGTAGAAAAATTCTTCTTGAAATCCTTCGAAGAACAAGTTTTTTTATTCTTTAATAGTAGTACTGAATGCTCTATAATAATAGTTTACTGAAATACTTCTCGAGATAACAGATATTTTAAACTTCAAAATATTCCATCAAACACAATAGTAATATAACAAGTATTTCATGTTTTATTTCGATCCATCAATTTTGATATTCAAATTGGGTGAAATTTCAATATATCCTTTTATAGAGGAGTTTTTTTTCGAGAAGGAGCGATTATATCAAATATTTTTCAAAACATTTTATACTCTTTTTATTTTTACTATATCTGGTGGCATTGATATTGTTTCCTAATTAACAATAAATATACCCATCATATATAAAGAAGTATGCAATATGTTAAGGGAATAAAATGTTCTATTGTTTAGTGTGAAAATAGTTAATTTATTGTCTTAATAAATGTATAATCCTTAAGCTATTTTGCTTATTAAATCGCAAAGGATAAACATTCTTTGTGTACAGTACCTATACCGACCAAAATTAGGAACAAAAAAGCTCATATCCAACAGATGCATATGTAATGCATAACTTTAGGCTACTTAATTTTTATTAACTCAACCAATGCCCCAAACGCCCTATCTACAAAACTACGGTAGATGTCCGAAATGCCTGGATATCACCAAATATTTTTATATTTCTTTCGTTAAATGTGATGAATTGACACCAACACCAAGATGGGCTTAGGGGACAATTCAGTTTTTAGGGAACTCCCAAATATGTTCGAGTATACATTTTCTAAATAGCCTTCGGCAAATCGGCAATTCCCTATTTTATATAAATTCTTTAAGAAAATAGTTACCATTGTTGATTTTAAAGGATTTAAATGTTTTTCGTATCTTTGGAAAAGAATTCGATTTTTCCAATATTCTGAGGTGCCTGTACTCGAATGTTTTTAAGACTAAAAGGGTTAAAAAAATTATGAAAGTTTTCTCTTGGGCTTCTAGTAAGAGAAGTATTTTATACTAACTTTGATTTTTAGTCTGAAAATAACAGTCCAAAATATATTTATCTAGTTTGTATTTTTAAGTTATAGGGTTCATATTCTTATTAATAAATAGATCAGTAGATAATCAATTTGTTTCCAAAATTTATTCACAATACGTTATACGTAGTTTTTAATTACCATGTTTTCTTTCAAAGGAATAAGGAGATAATAAGAATTCCCTTCTATGCATTATCTCCGGAATTTAATAAATATCACTAATATTGATATCAATATCGGATGCCAAATTCCATTTGTCCCGCTCATTATTTTGTAGTATTGAGATCATATTCGAGTTCATCAGCATTTAATGCAGAGATAAGTTTTTTAAATCATTTTCAGTCTTATATGATTTATAAAATGAATATTTATTGAAATTTCGAGACTGGATTCTTATTCATGATTACGACACTCTTTTATTACATACTAGCTGCCTTTGGCGACCAGCCGGCTCGCTAACAGTAACGTTCTCTTTCTATTTTCTATTAAATATTAGTTTCTTCAGTAAAATATTTTTAAACTTCAAATTTTAACATATACCTCTTATTATAAATTCCTTAAGGTATTTTGTTCATTGTAATATATACCTCTGCAATTTACTGTCTCTTGAGGGTCAGTAATTTGAAGGAAATGGTTTATGAGCCTTCAAAATTTAGGCGCCAAAACTTTAGGTATTCACTGAAAATTCAAAGAATTTTTTCAATGCAAACATATATTACAAACGTTTTGCAAAACAAAACTTTCGCTGAATACAAAAACGTCATTATAGGCCAGTAACAAATAGTTCACTTAAGTTATTACAGCCTTTACAATTATTTATCCTGCCGTCCCGGAATCTTTCAAAGAAATTAACAAAATGCAAGTCAGATCCGCTTACATAAAATGACCAGACTTAAGTGATAAGAATGGATGTAATTTTAATCATTCCCAGTGTTTTGAAAATGCGCGAGGGCTCATGGAGATGGCAGGAACAGATATTTAACACTCCCTTATCAGATAGATTAATAGTCTAGACTTAAATATTCAAAACTTTCGCTCTAAGTGTTTTAATAAAGACAATGAAGCACGAGAGCGTGAGTAAAATTATATCACCGATAATATTTCCATTTTGACAATGGTGACTGCCAGGCGCAGTACCAGACTTGATTTTCAGACATTGACTCAGAAGAAAGACTCAGATTGATTTTATTTCAACTTTTAAATGCACGTTGTTCTTAAAAATGTATAGTCGCTTGCGGCTTTTTTTTTTCAAAACTAAGTTTTAAAATATATAGATGATCCTTATTTTTTTCATTAATAATATAAAATATTTAATATTTAAATATTTAAAAAAATGAAAATGAAATCTGCTATGCATATTTCAGTGTATCATGTCAGAACATCATTTCTTGAACGGCCAAGCACCACGTGCTCGTACAAGTTAAATTATATTCTTGTTCATTTTAATTGCTTCATCGAATGAGTCACTTTAGTATTTCAAACAATCCAAAAAAACTTTGTCTCTCATTGATTGTTTAAAAAATATCACATTTCTTATTTACTTCATTTCATATAATAACGTGCTTAGCCGGCTTGCTGGCACAGAGGTAGCGTGTCTGCCTCGTGTTCTGGAGGTCCCAGGTTCGAGTCCCGGTTCGGGCATGGTTGTTCTGTGTGCTATCTGTGAGATGTGTGAATGTTCCCCCCTGTAAAAAGGTGTTGTGCAAGCGAATGTGGTGAGTGTGTAGCAAAGTCATACTCTTGACCCTAGTTGGCGCTACTCAAATACAAGAGACGCTTCATTCGGCTTAATCTGCTGCTGGGGCAGCGGGCTTGTCCCCGACAAGTGCCATTTGACACAACAACAAAAACGTGCTCAAAATGACATTTTTCCAGGTTTTATTTGCTGAAATCATGTAATTATTTTTTTAAATCATAGCTTTCGTGAATGCAATGTCAACGCGTTATTAAAAGCTGATTTTTTTAGATGCTCGAGCAGATAATAAAATTTCAATTTTTCGCCTACGGATTTTTGTTGAAGCTAAAAATCTCACCTCCAGAACAACATTATGTACTGACATGAAAATATTTTTTTTCTATTTATTACTTTTCTAATTATTTAAGGATAATCGTAGCACAAAAATTACGATTTTCGACATTAACTAAAACATTACAGATTCGGATTGACTTTTAAGTTCAATATTTAAATGCATACTATTGGTTGTTAAAGATGTAAATTTGAGTTATATGCTGTTTGGGCACGATTTTTTTTCCAAAAGAAAGTTTAAAAATATATTTGAAAAATCTTTCTTTACTTTATCGTTTAGTAATATAAAATAATTAAAATTTTAAAAATGGCTATTTTTTCTTGGTTTATTATTTTAAAATTATTTAATGGTTGTTGTAGTACAAGAATGACGATTTTCAGACATTGACTCTGAAGAAAGATTCAAATTGACTTTCAAAAGCAATAAATAGAAAAAAAAATTATTATCATGTTAGAACTTGATGTTGTTTTGGAGGTGAGATTTAAATGCATATTGTTGTCAAAAATGTATAAATGAGTTAAAAATATATTGTTGCATATAGTTTTTTTTCCTAATATAAAGTTTCAAAATATATAAAAGTTCTTTACTTTTCCGTTAATAATATTAAATAATTAAAATTAAAAAAAATAATTTAAATCTTTTATTTATCATTTTTTATTAATTAATGATTATCGCACAACAAGGCATACTTAAGATTTTTAGATATTGACTCTGCGGAAAGATTATGATTGACTTTTAAATTTAACCTTTAAATACGTGCTGTTGTCAAAAATATATAAAGGAGTTAATATAAATTTAGATGCAAATTATTTTTTTCTACAAAATAATTTTTTAAAAAAATATGAAAAATCTTTCTCCAATTTTTCATTAATAATATAAAATGTTTAAATTTAAAAACTAACTATCTTTTATTATTCATTATTTAGTTATTAAGTCAATTTAAAACATTTTTTTCTTCAAAATATAAATTATTACAAGATATAATTGTTGTAAATTAGGGAAACGCTTGCCATATTAGGTAGTTAACTAAAGGATAATAATTGGGAAAAATAACTTAAGATTATAATTCGTTTTGAGCTTCTATATTTGCATTAAGTTTATATTAAATTTGTCTTCTTGAATAGAGGCATTTTTTAAACTTTTTTTTTACAATTTTGTATGTTTGGTTTTTATTATGCATAACGCCATAAAATTATTATGATTAAAATTACACAACAATAATAATAAATACCCATTTTTGCTAAAAATAAATAATTTAAACTAGTTTGTTTTATATAAATAGGCACTAAAAATAACGGTACTTCATCATAATTAGATATTATGAGATTTTCTACAGCTAAAAGCTGTAAATTTTTAATGTCAATAAGGTCTAAGTAAAAATTATTCATTATAATTTTGCTAAATTATTAATTCGAGTAATTATGCTTTTAAAAATATAAGAACTTTTCCTACAATGTATAAATATCAAAAAGACCAAACTTCGCTCGATACACTTTTTTTAAAATTAAGTATTGAGTCTTTGGAGATATATTATGATACAAATTAATATATTGGTTACATATGAATATTTTTCAATCTCACTTACATATGAAATGGTCATTTCAATAATAAAAATATTATTTGTACTTAGTTTAACATGTTATTCGAAATAATTGGTTATATCACAGAATTCCTTTTACAATTTATTTATCATTACTTATGACTGAATTTGCAATCAGTGTTATTATGGTGAAAACATGAACGAGAAGAACTGTCATGTGACATAAATATTACTGTCTATATGACATATATATTATGGTGAAAACATGAACGGGAAGAACTGTCTATGTGACACATATATATTACTGTCTATATGACATATATATTATGGTGAAACATGAACTGCCTATATGACATAGACAGTTTGAGATAGAAAAAGTTTCTAATAGTTAGTTATAAAAAGAAATAAAAGTATTTATGTAAATAAGATTCTGTTTTTTGAGAAAACAACAACTATATATATGTAAGCTTAAAAAGCAAAAATAGTAACTATAAATATGGAAGTAAAGAAAATAAAGGAAAAAGTGAGACTCGAACCCAGGACCGCCACACACATGCCAATCGTGTTGTTCAAGACACCCATATACAGAAACTTAAAAATGAAATTTTATATGAACATAAAATTTAATCCAAATCATTAGAGCAGTTTTCGAAATAAACGAAGTAAATCTCTCTCTCTCTCTCTCTGCGTGTATATATTTGTACATAAATTTATCTTTTAAAGTTATAAGATATTTATCTGTATGTAATAATAAAACATTGTTTGAAATAATAAAAACGGAATTACAAAACCATGGACATTTTTTTAAAATTAAAATGAAGTTATTATATTTTCTGTTGATATTTTAAACAGCATAGTTTCAGATCTTTTTTTTTCGAAAATCAATTTTCAAACTACCTTTAATACAACTGTTAACCGCTCTGAATTATTTTTAGTAACCACTTAAGATGTTTTCGTCCGTCTTGTGTTGAATTAGATAAAATAATTTTATAGAAACAAATTTATAGCTATAATGAGAAAAAAAACACCATTCTAATCTTTAAAACTATAAAATTTTTATTGAAAATAAAATCTGTGTCTCCTTAAAAAAAGCATTAGGTAAGAATAAACGTAGGTTATTGATAGAATCTAACAAAATTTAAGTAGCCCATTATTTCTAGAAAAAAATGAATAAATAATACATTCTATTCAACTAGGCAAAAAGAATATTGATTTTAAAATCGATAATACCCCATTATTTGGTAATGAAAAAGTTGATTATAAATTACTCGGATTCTCTTTTATCCATTAAAATAAAAATGACTATAAAATTAATCTATTTATTCATTAATCAAAGCAACACAATAATTTTTCTTCCTTCTTTTTTGCTGCTGTAATACATTTACTAACCAAATGGTATATTTTACCATTTTTCTTTATTTATTTGTTTCTTTGAAATGTAGAAATATTTTTTTGTAAAAACATATTTTTAGTATTTTTTCTATAAAAACGAATATTTCCGATTATTATACATTCATGTTCATTATTATTTATTGTAAATATTTAGAAATATTTATAATTTAGCTGGTATTTCACCTCCTACCAAGCATGTTATTCGATGACATGAAATAAAATTTTGAGTTTGCATAAATTATATTACATGAGCTAAGGAATGTTGCAAAACATAATTTTAACGACAGAATTATACAATTTTCCAATTACAATTTTCAATATTAAGGTTTTTTTTGTCAAAACCTAATACTTACAGAAGCAAATGTAATTTTTTAAAAACTTGGCAGAGACTCAACGCACGCAGACGCGCGCGCACACACACACTCACACATAGAGGTTGGTATTTTTAAATGAGGAGAGGTTTACTTTCGTCCGTAGTAAGGCCCAATATATCGTTTTCACTCTATTATATAAGTATTCGTTTTCGAAAGAGAAAAAAAAAGGAGGGGGAGATGCTAACAACTGTTTTGCAATCATTCCTATCTTAGAAAAATTCAAAACTACGAGGTCCATCCTAAATTAACTCTAGTGTTGCTTTGAAATGGGAAAATTAATGTAACTAATTTAAGCAGGAGTTTAAAGATGTTTAATAAGCAGATGTTTAGTAATTATGAGAAAATAAGAAAAGCTTTTATATTTATTATTTTCACTTGTTTCAGTAGAAATTTTTTATCCCGAAAATTAATATAATGTATTCATTAGCACAATTTCATCATATATATTATTTAAATATAAGAAAAATATCACCGAACGTTTAATTCTGCATTATATAATTTTTAAGTTTGTGTTCAAATAAGTTATAACAAAAATTACAGTCTTTAATTTCGAAAATATTTACTTGTTTTTTGGAAGTTATAATTTTTTTCCAAGTTTAATCTTAATAGCTTATTTTTTAAATGCTGCTCAATTTTTAAATTTAAGTTTTCTAAATCGGATTAAATCAAGATGTGAAATTTCATATTTTTTTAAGTATATAATTAATAAATATTACATATTTCTTGAAACTCTTTACAAATTCCCATTGTTTAAAAAAAATAAGAGAATGCATCTCTCATTCAAAATAATTATAATTCTTATATTTCCAATCATATCAAGTTCTGCAATAACGTGTTATTCGAAGAAAAACTCCCATTCCATATTGAATAAAAATGGAAAGTACTTTAAAATAACAGATGGGTGTCAGAAGTAATTATTTAAATACAACAAGTCTTTTAATAAAAAGAAATGAATAAGATTGTGATCTGCGTATATTAATAACATGCCATCTTAATTAAACATTATTAATTGAGTAAGTGTATATTTTTGAAAGGCTGTTTTTAGACTAAACTCTACCTTTCACATTATTTTGGTTTCTGTTTCTTATTTTTCGTAGAAAACGATTTTTAATTGATATATGTTTACAAATTTTGTTGTTTATATATTCTTGAAGTTATGAGTTGAATTTTTAGCTTCTTTTAGCAAAATTATTTCAAAATTCAAAACTATTTATTTCTTCGAATCTAAATTAAGACGTTTTTTTCCTTGTGAATTTTAAGGAATTTAATTATTTTGTCGCTCTTTGAACGATAAAACTGTATTTTATGTTTCAAATATTAATTCCTCTACATTTTTTTCAAAAAATATTTCATTTTATTTTGTTTTAAAAATATTTTATTACATTAAAATTCAATTGTGAAGTTCTTTTTTACCACGTTTTAAAATATTGTGTAGCACATGTATTCTTCTTGATGCTCAGCAAAATCGGGTTGGTCTATAGCCATGTTAAGTGGGCGTTACTTGATTACATGCAGTAATTGCTTTGTTTTGCGAAAAACGAATGCGTTTCAGTTTTAAATATGCTCATTAAAGAGCACTTAAACTGAGTCTGTATGGAATTAATTCATTTTTGAATGTTACATTTGGGTATAGTGGTTCTCATCAAAAATGAGGGCAACCTCAGATATTGTCCAAACCTTCGATTCAAGGATTCCGATGAAGGGGAAATGTTTTAAATTCTTTTAGCTAAATGCATCTTATAACAACTCTTATCTTATGCGAAAATATGATTTTACTTTAACTTACTAGTAAGAATCGGTCCTTTCACTGAATGACCTTCAAAACAAAGCTTGGTTGATAAAAATTCAATTATTGTCTCAACCTAGACAATCAATTAATATCTAACATCGTAATTGGTTTGTGTTATTGCAAAATTTTAGTTAAATGCAAAATCTAACTACAAAATTCATAATGTTTTTCATACGATTTGTATTTTTACAATTCTATGATTTAACTTGTTATTTATTGATGATCGATAGGGTATATTTATTTCTTAATTGATAGTTATATAATGAATAAATAGATTAAAATGAATCTGCTAGACATATTTCAATGTATCATGCCAGAACCTAATTTCTTGAACGTCCAAGCACCACGTGCCCGTGCAAGTTAAATTACATTTTTATTCATTTTAATGGTTTAATTGAATGAGTCACTTTAGTATTGCAAACGATCCAAAGAAAACTTTGTATCGCATTTATTGTTATAAAAAATATCCCATTTCCTATTTATTTCGTTTAATCTAATCAGGTGCTCAAAATGGCATCTTTCTAGGTTTTATTTGCTGTAGTAGTTAATTTATTTTTTTATTATCAGAGCTTTTGAATATCGGATGGCAACAAGTTATTAAAAGCTGATTTTTTGAGATGCTCGTGCAGATAATAAAATTTTTATTTTCCTTCTACGAATTTTTGTTGATGCCAAAAGCCTCATCCCTAAAACAACATCATGTTCTGATACGATATTAATCTCTTTTTTGATATTTGATATTGTTGCTTTATTTGAAGAAAAAAATAGTTTTCTTGAGCAGATGTTCTTAAGATAAATGTTTAGGAGAATGAATGATTTTTCATATTAAATCTAAGCACTGCTACGAATGACTTTAATTGAGTTTTATAAAATTTCACAAAGATTGTATCATTCGTAATTAAGCCATTGATGATGGATATGACATATTTATGGCTTATTTATAAAATACTTACATAAATAATAATCTCTTATTTGATATCGACGCTTTAATTAAAATAGTTTATTTTCTTGAAGAGCAAAATTGTTCTCAAGATAAATTTTTATGAGACGGAATATTTGATCTTATCAAATTTAAGCTCTGCTACGAATGACTTTAATTAAGTTGTATCAAATTTCATAAAGGTTGTATCATTCATAATTAACTAGTAACAATTTGCACACTAGGTGCTGAAAACAAAATTTTCCAACTGTAATATATGAGAGAAAGTGAAAAGTTATTAGATTTCTCAATCGACTTTCTTCTGTGTCAAGTGTATGTATTTAAGCAGCATCTTTTTCAGCTAATTTGGGTATGAAAAAAGTAGAGGAGTATTTTTAATTTTTAATTTTAACGCATTATATTCTTCTAGACAACTGTTAATATCTTTTTTTCTAGTCTTGACGATAAATAAGAGAAAAGCAGATTGATAAACAGTTTTTGAGCCAAATTTGAAATATTTAACTTATTTTCCTATAAATAATAAATAATAAACTTTTTTATTATTTACATGAAAATATCGTCAACTAGCATTATAGCTATTTTCTTAGTTGTAAAGTCTCATATAAGGCGATTCATCAAATTCATTCATTCATCTAATTCATCAAAATCTTGATACCAAGTTATTGATGATTCCCTTACCTTAATTTTATATCTATATATAGTATAAAATTGTCACCTGAAAGCGTCTGTATGTTGTCGAGAAATAATTAACGGATATTGGAGATATTTAGACCGTTTTGTAGAGCAATTACTGGGAAAGATTTTAGTTCATTAAAATAATATCAAAATGAAAACGTGAGTTTTATAATTGCGATTTTAATTTATTAAAAGCCTCAAACTGCGCATGTGCAAATAGCAAGAGCTGTGGTATGTATATTCGATTTTTTTTTGTTAAAATCTAATTTTAAACAGTGATTCAAATATCATTATGCTGAAAAGAAGAAAAAAAAAGAACATTTTTTCTTCGGACATATCATTAATTTACTTTTGTAACAGTCTAAATATTTCTAAATGTGCACTATAAAAATTATTTTGTAGATATTTTTGATATTCTATACATAGTATAAAATGAAGTCTTCCGAGAGCGCCTGTATGTTGGAACCACAAAAACTTAAGAAATAGTTAACGAATATTGGAAAAAATTTACACCATTTTGTAGAGCCTTTACTGGAGAAGATTTTTAATTTATCCGTGCATGCATGAAAACATCAAACTGTTCATGTGCAAACGGAAATAGCTGTGGGATGCATATGCGATACATTTCTTTGATTTCTTTGTCAAGAAGGAATTCTTATCTCGAAATGATCGCCTGTGTTTTGTCAACAGTCATATCATATTTTAACCTTTGTAAAACAGTCTAAATACCGGGTGTCCAAAAAGTTCCCGTACTTATGATTTGTGAATGTATTTTACAAATACAACAGGTTTAAAAATAATTATTTTTATGCCAATGATAAAAAGCACGTTTAACATAACTCGGGGGAAAATACTGAACTTACATTTATAATAAATGTTCAAAATGTCCACCCCTTTCTTGGAGACAAAGCTGAACTCGTTTGCGCATGTTTTTCGAAACGCGTTTTAACATGCTGGGAGTGATTTCTTGTATCCTTTGGGTAATTGCGATTTTTCAAATCATCTATTGTTTGAGGATCACCTTCATAAACTTTGTCCTTTAAATATCCACACAGAAAAAAGTCCGGGATGGTAAGATCAGGGGACCGAGGTGGCCAAAGATGTTTTGAGATAGGTCGATCGGCGAAAAAAGCTTCAAGAATTTCCATGGTTTCATTACTCGTATGGCAGAATTTAATATACTTGAAAAAATTCATGGACAATGATTTTTTAAATTTATAGTACGGGAACTTTTTGGACACCCTGTATTTCTGAATGTGTGCTATAAAAATTGTTTTGATAATCTATACATAGTATAAAAAGAACTTCCCCGAAAGTATCTACATGTCGGAACCACAAAAACTCGAGAAATAGTTAACGGATATTGGAGTCATTTATGCGGTTTTGTAGTGAATGTATTGAGAAAGGTTTTATTTCATTAAAATTATATCAAAATAAAAAAACGGTTTTATAATTGCGATTTTAACTTTGCATTTTTCTGAGCGTGCTTGAAACTCCAAACTGCGCATGCGAAAATAGCAAAAGTTGTGGCATGCATAGGCGATAAATTTATTTTTTTATGTATGATTTTAAACAGCGAGTCAAAACTCATTATATCTCCACCCACCGAAAAAAAATCAACCTCGTCCGAAAGAGGAAGGATACGTTCGGTTAGTAAATATCAGAGAATTAAAGTCCACACTTAGGAAAGGGGAGTCTTTTGATGAGGGAAATAATGGTCTTTCTTTAAATCGCAATGCAACTGAATTGAGGAGACAGAATGAATCACATGAGGAGCGAAATAATCGCTTGTATTTCGTCTACTGACTTATCATATTTTTATCTTTGTAACAGTCTAAATATTTCTGAATGTATGCTATAAAAATTGATTTTGTAGCCAATTTTGATAACTTTTAAATATATTTTTATGCTTGTTTTGATGTGGCGTAACATACCAATGGCATATCTGAGACTAAAGTTCAAAGTTAATTTTTCTTCTTGGATGCTGGCAATGTGCAATGTCTTGCGGGTACTGCAAGTACTTCACTTGTGAAAAAAATAATAAATAAAGTGTAAAAAGGTGAATAAAATCAATACAATTATTCTTCACATATAAATAATTATCTGTTGTTGTTGTTTCCTACGGCACTTGCCATGGACAAGTTCGCTGAGGTATTCAGCAAATTAAACCGAATGAGCGTCCCTTGTTTTGTAGTAGCGTCAACTAGGGCGACACCTACTCATCTCATTCACTTGCACCCTTTTTCACAGGGAGGGGGAGGTACACATTGACAATCTTTGCAGAAAGAACACAGAACAACAACCATGCCCGAACCGGGACTCGAACCCAGGACGCCCTGATTATGGGGAACACAAGCTACCCATTTGCCAAAACGTCGATAAATACTTACCTTATTCTGAAAAACATATATGCGATAAAAGTAATAGTTTAACAAATTATACTGTTCGTTGTTTTTGCTATTAATAGAAAAGTTTGTAAAGAAATTTAATGATAACTGTAAGTCTTGAATTGTAAGTCGGATGTTAACTTTCTTTTTCTTTTTTTTTCACTCTTTCTATATATATATTCCAGTGACATCTTTCTTATTTGCTCATGCATTCGAACAGATCAGGGGGAAAAGTTTCGCTTCATTTATCTAACTGTTTTCTGATGTACCTCTAAAAATGCAGGTGACAAAACCCCTTGCAGCCAGCTCTTTTCCGCTATGTCCACCCACATTTCCCCATGAAGATAACACTGTCACTATCTTCTGTTATTTCAAACATTAAGATAAGACTGATGAGCATTTTCTGAATGCGAACAAGTTTGTTTGAGTCTAACTTTTGCCTTCCTCTTCTTTTATTATTTCTTTCCCTATCATCATCATCATTATTATTTTTCTACTTTTCATTTTGCAGCGAAAAAAAGGCGGAAAAGTAAAACATTTATTTCTACGTTTTCATAAAGAAACTGTGAGCCATTTCTGCATTCATGAACGTGAACTTTTCAGACAAACAAACAAACAAACTGCAGAAAGAAAAAAAAAGTTAAAAGAAAAATCTCTGTGACAAACAAGCGTGTGACATTAGAAAGAACAAAAGATATCTTGCTCAACAGTCAGGCTAGTTCCTAGTCAGTTTTAACGATACATTCTCTTAGTTCTTCTTTTTCAATCAATCTGAATGCCGTGGCGCTTTCTTTTTTTGCTTTCTTTTCTTTCTTCTTTCATTCGGTGAACGGTGAGTAAAAAAGAAAGAAAAAAATGAAGATGTTTGAATATAAATATGGAAGAAATGAATGTAGAGAAAAAGACGCACACAATGTGTTGACGTTTTTCCAAATAAGAAAATAGATAGCATCAGAAACAATTCATTTGTTCGCGTTTTTACATGGTGCTGTTTTCGCTTGGTTTGCGCTTTGGCAAAAATGAAAGGTAAGCAATTCTAGACTAGGTCCTTTTTTTTCTTCTTTTTTTATAACGATGGATAGATTTTATTTTGCTTATGAATTTTTTTTTACATAGTGCCTGTTAACGTTTTAGTATTGGAATTTAAAATTGCAAACCATTAGTTATGAAAGTTAGAAGAAATATATTTGAAAAAGGAAGGTTTTTCAGATTAAAATATAGATAATGTGGATGAATAATTTCAAATATTTATAAAAAAATTAACTCAGATAATTTTCATAAAATAAATATTTAAATTTACAATGGTACATATACCGTACAAGTAATCTTTTCCCTAAATTTACAGATCTCAATAAGTGATTTTAAATCTTAATGATTAAACTAACATCGTTTAACTAATCTGCCTCCTTTCTAATCATTTTACAGATTTAGTTTACTCTTTTTTATTTTTACGCTACAAAATATGTGAAAGGTTGATTTATGGATTATGCGTAGAAAAAAGGATGCCCTTTTAAAAAGTGTAAGTAATTTTTTTTCAAATACTTACAATATTATATATAATATATTATATATTTAATATATTTATATATTTTTTAATATTAGAGAACTTACAATGCTAGCCGCAAAGACTACTATCTTTTTTCAGCCTATTAGTCATTCATCGATTCACATTTCAAGCCTATCATGGAACTATTTCCTATTTTCACTTTGTACTTAGGCTTAAAAATCCTTTTTAATAAGCAAAATTAAATATGATAAATAAATGAATCCATGAATAAAGAGCATAAATGAAAGAAACACCACAGGTGCTATAAAAGATGAACAGAATATCCAGGTTTAGAAACTCCTTGAATTTAAAAAATACATTTTTGGGGAATGGCACTTAATTGAAAATATTCTTTCGACCGGTATATGTTCAGATACCTATTAAGTTTGTAGATATCTACGAAAATTTGAGCAAATTCATTTCATAGGAATATTGACAGAGCAAATGTTCCAGTATAAATTAACTATAGAAGGAAAAAAAATATAGCTGTCAAAAATTCTGTAAACAATTAATTTTGTAAATTTTTAATGCAGAATCCACTAAAATTTTGAGCAAAATACAACGAAGAGTGGACCATTTATCTGTCTGTACTTTCAAAAGCATGATAAAATGACAAATCAAAAACGTAATGATTTAGATACATCAAATTTGGTATTGTGCTTTTGTGTACAACTGATGTTTTATGTCAAATTTTGGTGTTTAGAAAATGCTTCTAATTCCCAAATTCTATTTTTTGATATTCTAAATATCGAGTCATGGTTGTTCTTCTGTGTTGCTATCTGTGAGATGTGTGACTGTGCCCCCTGTAAAGATGGACTGTGTAAGCAAATGTGGTGAGTGTGTAGCTAAAGTCATACTCTTCGCTCTTATTGGCGCTACTTCAAAAACAAGAGACGCTCCGTTCGGCTTCAATCTGCTGCTGTATGAGCGGGGGCTTGTCCATAGGCAAGTACCATAAGTAACAACAACATAAATCTCCTGCCATTGTTTAATCGCAAAATACCTCGCCAAAAATGATATGCCATATTTACTTCGAAGGTTTCGTAATTATTGTATGCTATTGCCATGTAAAATTCCTTCGCTTTATCCAAAGTTCATAAATTCTTTCAATGGGGATGATTGAGGGATAACAAATTTAATAGAATAGGCGAAAAACTGTTGGAGAAAGAAAGCAGGAAGTGTTTCTTTTTCGTTTTTAAGATGGTTGCCTCTTGTCCCATTTTCTGTGCGCATGAAAATGATCAGTCAGAAATTCCAATCTATTATGCGTCTCGCTATTTCAAATATCAAATGTAATGTGGTATCCCAAAAGGGATTACCAAACTGATTTTTTTTTGTATAAGACAAAAATGCCTACTCTATAGCCCATCGTAAAGTAAACAAATCTTGTCATCCACTGATTTCAGAAAGAGAAAAATATATTTCTATGTTTGCATCTGGTTTCAAATATCACATGCTTGAGATAACTCTTGGACTTATGTCTCCAAGTGTTATCTCCATATAACTATGCATACTCTGAATTTATATTTTCTTTGTCCAGCTTATAAATCAGGAATTAAAAATAAAATATTGTATTTTTCTTTTTTTTACAAAAATATGCAAGTTTAGATTACTTTTTCTAATTAGCTTTCTAATAAAAAAAATATGTTTTTTTTTTTTCGAATTTAAATCGTTTGTAAGAGTTGGTAGTAATATAGACAAAGATAAAACTCGTCGTTAGCACTTCCTTTTCAGTATTTTGTATACTTTAAATGATTATCAGTGGACTAAAACAGTTTGAGTATTTCGATGCTAATCATACGACGAAATATATCGTCATATCTAAGGAGATAACTCCAATGGGCATGACGCCATTTTTCTCCCATGAAAATTTGAAAAAATAAAATACGGATTGTATTATATTTTAAGTTTATCTTATCGATTAAAACCCAGCGTGGATACATGAAAACACTTCAAACTTGCACAGTTTGATTTCAAATTAATCTGTAATGAATATTTTTTGAATCATGTCAGAACATGATGCTATTATTAGGAAGATGTTATTTGCATCTATAAAAATCCGTGGAAGGAAAATAAAAATTTTAAACTGTTGGCCGAAAAATAAAAATTTTATTATCTGGGCAAGTATCTCAAAAATTTAGCTTTTAATAAAGTGTTAGCATTGCATTTACAAAAGCTCTGATTTTTTAAAAAATAAGTTAATGACTAAAGCAAATAAACCTAGAAGAAAATCATTTTGAGCACGTGATTATATGAAATGAAAAAATTAGGAAATGTGATTATTTTTAAACAATAAATATGAGGCAAAGTTTTTCTGGATCGTTTGTAATACTAAAGTAACTCAACATAATTTAACTTGCACGAGAGTGTGGTGTTTGAAGATTCAAGAAATTTTGTTCTGAGATGATACATTGAATTATGCATATTAGATTTCATTTTAATCTTTTTATTTTTTAAAATATAAAATAGACATTGTAGATTTTGTCGTATACATTTACATTTAGAAGTATCATAGTTTACGTGTTGGTTATTTTCAAAATAGGTCTGAATGTTATCTTAAGAATTATATACGAAAAATAATGTTAAAAAGAAGTATGTAAGAAAATTTGAACGAAAAATATTCTTAATAGAAATATGCACGAAAAATAATCTTAAAAGAAATATGCGCGAAAAATAGCCTTATAATATATATGTAAGAAAATGTGTACGAAAATTAATCGATAAAGGTGTCGAAAAATGTAAAAATAAACCGTATACTCAATCTACTAGAACAAGATATCCTTCTTTGAAACCAAAATAATACATTTGAACCAAATTACAAAGCATTTTAACCATTTAACTACTGAATTATGTTGCCATCAATTTTCCAACTTCATTTTTGCACCAGTAGTTAAATTTCCTTACATAATAGTCCAAGAGAACCCACGAGAAGAATTTTAATTAATAGAAATAATTAAATTGTTTATTAATTAAATATTTTTCATTTATACTTTTAGCTTATATTAACTTCTTGCTTTTTGGATTACTTTATCCTTGTTTTTTAGAGTACCATCGGCAAAAATAGTGATATTATGAAAATATTATCCAGATTTAAATGGTACTTATAAGTACCGTAAGTAGATAAAGGGTTAAGATTATATATCACGTATTTCTTGAGAAAAAGGAGTAAACTCTGTTGTTCGATAGTGTTGAAGAAAGCACAGATATTCTGTTGTCCTGCTTGTAAGGTTGTCTTGTCTATGCCTCACTGTTTCAAGAAACACAATACCGAGAAATTATTATTTTTAGTTGGTTTCACTGTTTGTGCTCGAAAATATTTTACAATATATTTTCTAAATATATCAAAAAGTATTTCAACAAAGTAATTAATTAACAAACGAAAAGCAATTTTCATTAGATGGATTCATTCATTTCACTTAAGACGTAAATAACTTCTCACTTAAAATAAAACCCATTGGAAGACGAGCTTGACAAAAGTTAATTTCATGGTTAACAGATTAAATTTTAATTAGGTGGAAAATATTCAACATCCAATAATAAACTGTTTTTTATGTAAATTGATTTTATCTTAGTAGTTATTAGATGCCTTAATAATAAAGTTACAAAATATACATTTTTTGAATTGCTTTAAAAATCTGAAATTTCAAAACAACGTGTTCCTTATTCCGACATTTTGAATTGATTTGTTTATGAATTAGCATTAAACACGCCACGATCTATTCTTTTAAATTATGCCATTAATTTGTTTTTAAAAGTATCATGTGCTATCATTGTGAGAATAAAAATTAGAAAATAAACTAAAATGCAGATTTTTAAAAAATGAAAAAAGAAAAAAAAAATCTATTATTTACACAAAATGATTAAGAAAATATATTCTTTTGTTGCTTTTTAATGGTGATCAAATTAATACTTTTATAAGGTTTTATTTATTTATTTTTTAAATTTCACACGAGATTTCTTTGATTTAAAAGAATACCCTAAAAGAATTGAAGGTTTAATCTTTCCTATATTTAAACATGCTTTTATTTTCTTTTTATAATAAATATTATTTACTTTTTATATTTAAACTGATAATTATTTAGCATTTTTGAAATATAAATTATTCTTTCAGAAGTTTAGTGCCTGTTTCATGACAAAAAAGAAATTCAAAATTAGTTTCTCGTTTTTCTTTCTATTGTTTTTGTATTTTCTTGTAAGTATTTTTTGAATATTTAAAATTGGAAAATAAATATTTATATTTTTTCTTATACATTTTTATAATTTTACAAAGTTCAAAAGATTTATTTTAATTATTATTTAATTATTTTTAATATTATTTTATTTTAATTATTTTATTTTGCTAATTCCTTTTTTATTAGATAATTCACGTTTTCTTTATTAGCATTTTATATTTATCATAAATTTAAAAAAAAATTGCTTAACAAAATCTGTCTAATAATGTGATAGTCAGAATAAAAGTATAAAACAAAATTTTGATGAAATTTTATTCTTCGGCTTTTTATATATATGGTGTATCCACAAAGTCAAGACATAAAAATACTGAGCTCAAATTTATGCACTTTAACACAGTAGTATTTATCTAAATATTTAGGGCAGAAAAGGAGAAAAAATATATTTATATCATTTATTAAGGAATAGTTCAATAATGAATGTACAAATTATTAATTCAAATATTGTTTACTGTATTTCATTACTCTGAATTCACTGCCTTCTGCAATTTATGGAGTTCTATGAGGGAGAAGTCGGAGAGAAAATTTTTGAACTTTAATGCAACTTTTTTCCATGATTAATTGTTGAAAAAAAATTTAAACATTTATCAATAACATTTCAAATATAAATACAGAAATTTTTTATGCAATATTGCATACTATAATTCCTTACACAAATTTCTCGTGTTCCTATTCTTCAGGCAGTTAGTTTTACAAAGGGAGAGGGAGGTATATAGAGGGAAAACTTCTGAACTTGAATGCAATTTTCTCTTTCTAAATATTTGGAGAATGGAAAAAAAATGTTATATATATATTATTAAAGGAATGTTTAAAATATCAATTATGAACACAGATATGATTGATGCAAATATTCTATATTATATTTGTCTTTTTTCATTCCCTAAATTTCACCAGTCTAAATCCACAATCATAGATCTAAATGAAGATCATCAGAATCAGGAAAGCACGTTTCTGAGCTTTATAGATACATACTTTCTCTTACAAAATTGGTTGAATAAAAAAGTAAAACAATTTAAATATTAATTATGGGATGTTTGAAACATCAATTACGCACACAGTTTTCATTGATACAAATATCATGTGTTATGTTTATTTTTTTTCATTCCCTAAATTTCACCAGTCTTAATCCACAATCATAGATCTAAGTTAAGATCATCAGAATTAGTAAGACACCTTTCTGATCTTTATAGACGCATATTTTCTCTCTAAAAATTTGGTGAACGAAAAAGAAAAAAAAACATTTTAAATATTAATTAAGGAATGTTTGAAACACCAATTGATAGATATTATTGATGCAAATACCCTATATTATGTTTCTCTTGCTTCGTCCCTCTAAATTTTGCCAGCCTAAGACCGCAATCATAGATCTACTTGAATATCATCAGAATCAGGAAGGCACATTTCTGAGTTTTTATAGATACATACTTTCTCTTATAAAATGAGGTGAATAAAAAAAGTAAATTAACTTAAATATTAATTGAGGAATTTTTGAAGCATCAATTTTGAACAACGATATTATTAATGAAAATATCCTATATCATGTTTCATTCCTCTAAATTTCCCCAGTCTGATTCCGCATTTATAAATCTATGTAAAGATAATCAGAATTTGGTAGACGTATTTCTGAGCTTTATAAATACATACTTTCTCTCACAAAATTAGGTGAATAAAAAAGTAAAACCATTTAAATATTAATTATAAGGGATGTTTGAAACATCATCTACGAACACACATACCATTGATGCAAATGTTCTATTTCTCTTTTTACATTCCCTAAATTTCACCAGTCTAAATCTACAATCATAGATCTAAGTTAAGATAATCAGAATTAGTAAGATACCTTTCTGAGCTTTATAGATGCATATTTTCTCCCTGAAAATTTGGTGAATGAAAAAAAGAAAAAGAAATTAAAATAATTACTAAGGAATGCTTGAATAATCAATTTGGAACATGTACATCATTAATACAAATATCATGTTTTGAAAGTCCTACTTTATCTTCGGAAGTTCAGCGGCGATTCTTCAAAATGTGTAAGGCAATTTCCTGAAAATATAATGTAACATTTTTCTCTCTTAAATATATGTATATAAAAAAAAGGGGGAAACGCTTCGACCAAATTATTTCTTAACTTTTGACATTATTTTCCGGATGAAAGAAAATTTTAATCAATCATCATAGACCAGCCATATACATTGTTTAAATCCTTGGGAAATTCTTCGCCTTCACCCAGTGCTACAGTTGTCTGGTCAACAAACTGAGTCGGCGAAACTCTGAGGAGCAATTTGGAAAATTACAGAGGTCATGTTTTTAAACAATAAAATTGAATCGGGAGGCGATATTAATCTTTCTGAGTGTGTGAATATCAGCACCTTACGTCAATTGAATTATAATTAATTCCTGAAAAGAAAATGAAGTGATTTTTAGTATGTTATTAAATAACAGACGAACCAGATGTCTGAGCAGTTGATTGTGTGCAAAGAATTCAATTGAATCAATTATCTCCTTTTGTGACAACTAAAAACATTGTATATTTAAAAAATTCTTATTTCTGTTGTAGTTTGTTTACATTTTAGAACTAAAGCATAAATATTACTTTTAAAACTTTTATTTCAACGTATTAAAATCTCAGTTATTAGTTTTAAAGCATTTTCTTTTGTCTATATATGTTAATTCAATATGAATATTTTTTTATATTTATAGATGAAAATTAGTTAGATTTTATAAAATTCATTATTTGATTCAAAATCATTTTTTAATTAATTTAAAAATTGTTATTTATTTTTGTCGTGGTCTGTTTACATTTTGAATATGAATAGTATATTTTGTTTTAAAAAGAATTATTATGCAGTTTTAAAATCTCTAATATTAGTTTTAAAGCTTTTGATAAATCACATCAGAAAATAACTGTGAAATACGTAACTGATTAATATACTTAAAAGGTAAAATATGCCTTTTTTGATTTAATATCATATTTGTTCATATTTATAAATAAAATTCTGAAATCGAATTTTCGCTCAATATCTTTCGCTTTTATATCTTAAAGCTAAAAAAATTAAAAACATATTTACGGTAACTAATCAGTTACCGTAAATTACATTTTATTTCTTTTATCTCACAATTATCTCAAAAAAAGAAAGTTAACTTTTTAAGCTTGAAATAGCTTTTATCTAATAACTAGCCACACCAAACCCCACATTTTAGACTAAAGATTTCATAATGTTAATAATAATAATCTTTAAATTAAAAACTAAAAATTAAAATATAGTTTAGTACGTTTATAGTTTAGTACGTTTCGTAAAAAGGCATGAGATCCTTTTATTATTATTTTTTACAAATGATAATTTTTTCCAATGTCTTGAGTGTATCAAAAAAGGCTTTTTATTGCTTAAGCCCATAATTACTGCCTTCAAAAAATTTAATAAAATATTTATTAACTGTAAATAGAGTCATTAATAAAAACTATTTAATCTGAAAGTTAAGTTAGAATTCAGAATGCAGTACATACATAAGCATCTAATCATTAAAATATTGATCAGTATTCATGAAGATTATGTTTTTTTATTTAGTCAGGAAATTTTAAAAATAATGTGTACCTAATTTATTTGTTTTATATACCAATTTTTAATCAATATAACTTACCTTATTTTACAATAATTTCCTACTTCAAATAAAATTGAGCTCTAATTTAATGAAGTAATCCCTGAATATGAAGTAAGCTGTTTACGACCGCCGCAATTGTTTTCATCGATTCTATATTAATTAACCTAAGAATTTTGTTGAAGAATGTTTGATTCATCATTGTTTTCGAAGAAAAGATTGTAAAAATCGTAGTGTAATAAGCTTCCTTACAATTTTTTTTAATAACTCGACTAACTACATGTTTTTGAAATTGGTATTTTGCAACCGATATGCTGGAACTCTGGAATTCTCCTTATTCTTGTGCTCAAAACAACGTTACGTTATTCAAATAATATAATATCAGAAATTAGTTATTATTTCGTCTATTAACTTAATGAGGTAATTAGTCATTCCGGGTGACTTCATTAAGCACCAATCTAAAACAAATCGACTTGAATATTTCATAATATTGAATAATAACCCCTGGATTAGTAAATAACATTTTTAAAAAACAATAAAAATTACAAGATTTTTTTTTGCTATTATAATAAAAGTTATTTTTAAATGCCGTTTTCTATTTTTGTTTAACTTTTCCAACTACCGTTATAATTTATATATAGTGATATTTCATGATTATCATCGGATAATATCACGATCAATGATTCTACATCTTTTAATGAGTTAATCTATCAAACAGTAAAACACGAGTTACTGTATTCCATTTCAATGCTAAGTATCTTATGTTTATAAAAAAATATCACTATTTAAGTGTTGGTATTGGTATTTGTTGTTGAAATATATTTTTTATTCACAGATTTCTCGTGAAAAATCTGATGAAATAATATCTGATGAAATATCTGATGAATAATAATATTCGATTCGATTCCTAAATATCTGATGAAATAATCGACTTCTTCTTCTAATCGATGTCAAAAGATTGTTTGTTAAAGACGAAATTCTTGCAAAAATTCTTCAAGGAACGTCAGACTGATGGAAGTTTAATATGCTATTAGAAATGAAATAGTTTTTCCGCTTAACTTCCATCGAATCAAAAAGAATGACATACCAGTCCATATCCAAGTTCAAAATGAGGAGATCCTCTCAGAATCTACAAAAGAACTATACAAATGTTTAGTCAACTCTGAGGTTTTTTGTTGAAATGAATCTTAAAATAGATATTAAACCTTGTTTTTTACTAGCTTTTACCCCGACTTCGGACGCATGGAAATATTGATGTGTTTGTGTGAGAACTGACGGTCTGACGCCAAATGGGGCAACGCCATGCATGAATTTTCTACGTTAGTTGGAGTAACATAAGTTGGGGTTGGGGTTGATTTAAAATGCATCAAACACTAAGAAAATAAACAGAACCGTTTGAAATAATTGGTTGAAAATATGTTAAATCTAGCTTCATTAGTGTAGGAAAAAATAGACAGATCTTATTCATTTAGAGGTGTGGAAATGAAGATTTTTTAGAAGGGAAAATTAATTTTGAATTAATGAAAAGAATTAACTATTCAATTAGCCGGAATAAATAGTAGCCTATGTTCAATTCTAGACTATAATCTACCTCTGTGTAAAATTTCATTCGATTTTGTTCAGCTGCATTGGATTGATTGACTAACATATTTCATACATCAAAACTTTCACCTTTATAATAGTAGTATAGATGAAGTCGATTAACAATTTCCTGAAGAGGATGTAGTAAACTTTGTCCAGTGATATTGGTGTTGTTAAAGAATTCTGAATTATAGATGTGATTCTTTCGAAGATCTACGTAAGCAGAATGAAAGATTCCCCTAACTATTTAGCGTCAAATTTTTGGAGAAACAGGCGCCAGGTAGAACAAATATCTCACCATATGCCATAGATTGAAATTAGGAAATACAAACTCAAATAGCCCATATGTTCCTTTACAATATTTCGCGAAATAGATACATTCTGAAGAAAATTATAATTGGTTCAAGTGCCTCAATCAAAATCGTTGTTTTACACCTAAAATGGCCCTTATGAAATAATCTACGACGATTAGTAGTAAATGCATTCTTAAATTTGTTAATGAATTTCGAAT
>JAOUZG010036560.1:2464806-2483347 GCA_026289955.1 Argiope argentata
TTATGAAATAATCTACAACGATTAGTAGTAAATGCATTCTTAAATTTTAGCTTTCTGGTATAATACTGTGAACAAAGTTTAGAGCACAAATATTTAAGTGCAAGAATAATTGGAATAATATAATATAAAAATATATTTACAACCAACTTTTCATTTGTGTAATTTACATTTATTTATTAACCAAAGACAAATAATGTTTAAGAAGGGCATTTTTCTTTCCAATTTATTTTCAAGTAAAACCTATTTACCATTTTAACAGAACCCAGTTGTAAACATGGTCTAAAAGGTGCATTTGTTATTTATTTGGACAACCACATAAATATTACTCTATATTTGTCTTCAAATCTGCTTATTTCATTTAGAGAATAAAGGAATGATGTTTATAATTCTCATTTTAAAACACATAACTTTCTAATACACTCCGATGTTTATTTTAGATTGAGTTATTAAATTGATGATAATAAAGTTGCATGCATTCACATTTGCATAATTTTGTCTCAGTTATCAATTTTAATTAGTAAAAAAAGTTCAGATAAATATAATTGAAGTTGACGTGTTTTAAAGAGAATAGACTCATCGTCGAAGACATTTGAATATTTAATTGTAATCCTGCTGGGAATTTTAATGAATAAAAGGTGTTTATATTTTTAGATGAATTAAAGTTGTTTGTAATCTATAGACATCTTTTAATTGTGAGCATGAAATTTGTATGTCACCGATGAACGGAAATTCACAATAAGAGATTGTGAAGTTAATGGTTGAGTGTTTTATTATTTAGAAAATTGGGAATATGTTTAATAAGATAATAGCAGCCAAGAAATTACTGATTCAATATTTTAGAGGTGTCATGAAGCACAATAGGAACTAGATACCAAACTCAAACATTAATTTTGTTTTGAATTTATTGCTTACTTGACAATAAACTATAAGTAATAAATGAAAGTTGTAATTCAGATTGATAATACTAATTTCAATAATATTTAGATGTTTTACAATATATATTTACAATATACACTGAAGTGACAAAAGTCATGGGATGACTGTTAATATCGTGTCGGTCCTCTTTTTGCCCGGCGACGTGCAACAACTCGACGTGTCATGGAATCGTTGGAAGTCCTCTGCAGGAATATTGAGCCATGCTGTCTGTATAGACGTCCATAATTGTGAAAGTGTGGAAGATGCAGGAGTTTGGGCACGAACGGACCTTTCGATGATGTCCCATAAATGCTCGATGGGATTCATATCGGGTAATCTAGGTGGCCAGATCATGAGCTGGAATTGTCTGGAATGTTCTTCAAACCAATCGCTAACAGTTCTGGCCCGGTGACATGGCGCATTGTCATCCATAAAAATCCCATCGTTGCGTGGTACGTGAAGTCAATGAATGGCTGAAAGTGATCTGCAAGCAGCTGAACATAACCATTTCCAGTCAATGATCGGTTCAGTTGCACCAGAGGACCGAGTCCATGCCACGTAAAAACAGCCCACACCATTATACAGCCACCACCAGCTTGAACAGTGCCTTGCTGACAGTTTGGGTCCATGGCTTCGTGGGGACTGCGCCACACTCGAACTCTACCATCAGCTCGTAACAACTGAAATCCTGACTCATCTGACCACGCCCCGGTTTCCCACTGGTCTAGGGACGAGTCGATATGCTCACGAGCCCAGGAGAGTCGCTGCAGGTGATGTCGTGCTGTCAGTAAAGTCACTCGACTCGGTCTTCTGCTGTCATAGCCCAAGGAAGACAAATTTCGCCGCACAGTCCTATCGGACACGTCCCTCGTACGTCCCACATTGATTCCTGCAGTTATTTGACGAAGTATTGCGTGTCTATTAGCAATGACCATTCTACACAAACGTCGGCGGTCTCGGTCGTTAAGTGCAGGTGGTCGCCCACTGCGCTGTCCATGATGGGATGTGATGCCTGAAATTTCATACTCTTGGCATACTCTTGATACTGTGGATCTTGGAATGTTGAATTCACTAACGATATCCACAATGGAATGACCCATGCGTCTAGCTCCAACTAACATTCCACGTTCAAAGTCTGTTAATTCTCGTTGTGCCACCATAAATCACGAAAAACCTATTCACATGAATAACTTGAACACAAATGAAAGCTCTGGAAAGCGAACTGCGCATTTATACTTTTTCGCTGCGATACTACTGCCATCTGTATATTTGCATATTTCTATCCCATGACTTTTGTCACTTCAGTGTATAATACTTTGTAAAATATATAGATTCATTGTGAATGATTGGTGAAATACTTATTTTATATCGTCTTAGGGACACATGCCTTTTTTTCTTTCTTTTTCAGATGAAGAATAAATATTCTTTAATAGTATTAATTATTAACCTTTGAAATTAGATTATAGATATTCATCAATTATTTTTTTTTAAAAATATAACAAATTCATGGTTGGTTTTTTTTTCTTCTTTCATTTGACGTATTTTTCATCAAAATTTCTTTTTCTATGCCAGTTTGCTTTATAATAATCAATATTTGGAAAACTTTAAAAATAGAATTCATGACAAATTTTTCCTTTCTCCTGAACAAAATATATGCGGTATTTAAAACTCTGGGTATAATTATAGATAATTTTTCATGGTATGTTGAGCAGTGATTATCCATTCTAAAGCATTTATCTATATCAGTTGCTTTTATGTAAATAAGGATCCTATTATAGAATATTTTAAAAATAATAATAATTCCTTAAATATTTCAATTGTTTAGTCAATTTTATTTATAATAGTAAATACTTGAAAAGTTTTACAGTTGGGAGCAAGTTTTAATTATTTCAATTTCCCTAAATGAAATTTTCAGTTTAAATATCAAGATTTCGTTCTCAAAATAATAAGTGTTGATTTTTAAAACTTTTCGTGGCCTCTTATTTGCAGCATTCGAATTACAGCTTACAAAATATAGTTGTGGAAATAATTTAATGGGTATGCAGTGGAAGTTCAATAAGATTGATAACAATGCTTTAATTTTTAATGCGTATATAATTGACAACAATGCTTTACTTTTTAATGCTTATGTAATAGACAACAATGCTTTAATTTTTAATACTTATGTAATTGACAACAATGCTTTGATTTTTAGTGCTTATGTAATTGACAACAATGCTTTAACTTTTAATACTTATGTAATTGACAACAATGCTTTAACTTTTAAGGCTTATATAATTGACAGCAATGCTTTCAGTTTTCATTATTATATAATTAATAACAATGCTTTAATTTTTTAATGCTTGTATAATTGATAACGATGCTTTATTTTTCAATGTTTAAATAATTCATAACAATGCTTTATTTTTCATTGTTTAAATAATTCATAACAATGCTTTAATTTTTGTTGTTTACATAATTGATAATAATGCTTTATTTTAAAAGAAAACGCGAAAATATTGAAATACTGACAAAAAAGATCCTACCTGAGATATATACGAAGAGCAACATTTGTAGGAATCAACAATATATAAACAGATAGCAAATATCTAATTCAAGATCGCTTACCACACAATCAACACAGTTCAATGTCACCGACTCGCAATGCGTTATCATTGCAAATATTATTCCTCAGGTGAGCGAACACGTTTATATAGGCTCCTGAGAAGCAGAAGTCGTAACTTTACCAGTAATTTTACAAAAATATCGCCTCATTTACCTCGATTTGTAATAGAGATCGGTGAGCACTTTTGCATTTCCCAGAAACTTCATTCTTACTACCAAAATAACCGAATTCATAATTAAGATCATGGGCGTTATCAAAGTGGTATCCATTCAGCATCCATTATTAATACCTCCATATCTTTTTACCTAGTAAAGGAATTCATATTGAAGAGGGAAAAGTGTTAAAAACTTGCAGGAATGTAATGATATATACTAGTTACACTTCAATTTGTTAACATAATACTCATAATTATTAAATGGAGATTATAATGATCCTTCCCATAATCTTCTGCGCTCAGTCAGTTGGCTTTACTAAAGGCTTTATTTGAAGAATTTTGAGGGTGGGCTGAAATTTTCTTCTCAAAAAAAATCTTGAAGCTTTGGCATAAAATTTAAAAATAAAAATTTACTATCATGTGAGAACATGTTTTCTTGGGTAGGATGTTTTGATGTCTCCGAAATTTACGGGCAAAAATATTTTTGCCTTCTTTTATCAGTATTGTATTATTTATTTAATATGCTTCTTTGAAGAAAATGCGTTTTTAAAAGGTTGACGCGCTTTTACCACTATTGCATTATTATTACGCATGCTTCTTTTACAGCAGATGTGTTTTTAAAAGGCTAACAAAGAACTATGACATGATGGATGTTATTTCATCTTAAAATCGGTTGAGCTCCAAAACTTTGTTTGCCAGCTAGAAATTTGTTAATTTTTGTATTCTTTCATTAAAAAATTATCTAGCTGACAAATAAAGTTCTATCTATCTATCTGTCTGTCTGTCTGTCTGTCTGTCTTTCTTTCTATCTATCTATCTATCTAGCTAGCGATCTATCTAGCTATCTATCATTATTTAGTAATTTCTATTGATTATTGGTAACTACACTTTAATTTTTTTTAAAAAAATGTAATCAGATTTTACTATTTAAAAAGTTACTTAAAAGGTTCAAGTAAATATATATATATATATATATAACATTTTTTAAGAAAGGAAAAGTTATCTTTATTCTGCTATTTTAATTCCAACAAACCTGTCTTAAGTTTCTCTAAAGAAACATTTATCCCTAAACTGAAAACCAAACAAAAATGACCAAACGGATTGATAACCAAGCAAAACGAATCCACACAAGACAAAAGTGCAGTTATTGTCACCAACGGCGGACTGTTTTCTCATTCCTAATGCATCAGCAATTCGTCCTTTTAAAATTTTAACACGCACCTGTGAAATCCCCAGTTGAACAGCTCTGAGGAGAATGCGAACTCAATTAAGCGATTTCCTGGTGCAATCCGTTCCCGAAAGCGCCCTCTGGAGAGACATTATGCTAATAATAATAGTCGCTTTTAAAAGTTTCAAGTAGTGCAGACTTCTCCTTTTGTTTATTGTCACAGCAAAGCTACTGTCTCTGCGAAACTCGAGGGGTTTGCGCTAATTCACTAAATGGGTTTTCCGCTTTCTGCACAGACAGATCGTGGCTTGGTTTGAGGTTGCAATGCTGAGGCTCTCTCTGGTTGTTGGATGGGCTGGAGCAAGAACACTTCTCTAATTGGATTCGTATCTTTCTATCCGCCACGATAATAGGCGATTGTTAGCGACCTTGAGAAAATTATTGGTTTCGCATTGAAAAGATAATGCCGCGGCTTTCTTGAACGATTGAACAATCTTTTGAAATGAGGCGGTGTCTTATGAGAAATGAGTTCTTTGAAAACGACAAGACAATAAAAGCACTGATTTGCAATGTATATTTCATATTAAATATTGTGAAGGTAATCTGAGACAGCTTCCAGCAGATATTAATGAATTCAAAGCAAACACGTTTGTAACAAAATTCCCAATACCACAGCAAATGACAATTTCGAGCCATTTTTCAATTCCTATTGTTCAGGTTTCTCAAGACTATAACTCTAAAAGTTGCCGCCAGAGGGTGGCACCTGAAACTGGAATTGCTTTAACAAAAAAAAGCTTTATTCATTAATTATTCTAGTTTATTTTAAGTCTTAATTTATTCAGTAATTCCTTATTTATTCTTTTCTTCTAAATCTTCATGGTCATTTAGTTAAAATATCATTAATTTTATTCTCTAAGATTCTAGCTGTTCCGCAGTGGTTTGCTGCGCACTAGTCATGTTGTGGTGATATTCGAGATGCTGTTGGTGAAGTCGTTACGTAGCATTTTGAATAAAGTTGGTTTTTGTTGTTTTATTGAAATAGTGATTCTTGTGTGTGTTTCTTGTGGCTTTTTCTAATGTTTGTAGCACCAGTGGATGCTTCATGTTTTATTTGGCGAGCACCCAATTCATTGGAAAAGACAGTGAGTCATTTCAATTAACTTTTGATACTGTATTATGTTAGAAATGACAAGTATTTTAGTGAACCAGCATTTTAAGAACTATACAGCCCGCTCCTCATAACCCATTCTATTCAAATAATTCTGCACCTACTATTAGCTCACACTCTATCTATATAGTTATACTGTATGTTCAAATTTTCAATTGTTGATAAAATACTTTGTTTTCATTCACTCAAGTTCAAGTAAATGTTTTAAAACTTGTAGTGGATGACGATGTTTACCAACTACGGGCCGAATTTTTGTTTTAACTCCAAAAAAAAATTATGGGAACGAAAAATCAGAAATTATAAACCTATATATGCAAATGAAAACAAATTTTTGTCTTTAAACAACTTTACTGCGTTATAATCATTATTTGACTTTCAATTCACATCGGCCTATAAAATTTGTACTTCTCCTCATATGTAAAAGTCCATAAATCAATTTGTCTTTATTGTAAGTCATAAATGTACATGCATTCATAAACGTAGATTGGTAATCACCGACAAAAGCACAAATAATTTCAATTGGATCAAATGGTTTCGCGCAGTTTTACTCCCAACAGTTTACACAGCAATTATTTTGCTATTTCGGGTTGATTAGCTTAGCAATGGTCATGAATACTAGTATTGGTTGTGTTTGCAACGCCAAAGAAGTAAAATGTATACGCAATCTCATGAAAAAGCTATAAGTATTTTGTAAAATGTCGATAAATTAAAATGTGACCTGAAAGTTACACGGGCCCATAGAGGATGAATACAGTTTTTTTCAATCATTAATTCATTAATTTTTACTAATTAATTAAAGACTAACTTTCTCGACTTTATAATAGTTCTTTATAGAAGTTGTTATTGTTGGGTTGGGATAGCTTGATTCTTAGGGCGTTGGATTCGCATCCCTTTTGCTGTGAGTTCTAACCTGTTCGCAAAGTTCTCCATGTCGGGAGTTATACCAATGGAAAGAATGAATTTTATCTATGTAACTCTATACATTTTCTTTGTTATAACGTAATAGGATATCTAGCACACACATTTCTTTGTAATTTACGTTGCTTTTTATAAAAATTTACAAATTCAGTGTTAAAAACATATATCAAATTCCATATATCTAGCTCAAACAGGTTTTGTGTGATCGTTTTTAAAGACAGAAAAGCTTAATTCTAAAAATGCTTTTGCCAAAATCGGAAGGCTATAAAAGCATTAATCACAATCTCGATTTCTGGTCTATTGAGTATTACAGTAATAATTACAGTCTTTGCATATTTCATTTACAAAAATGTAAAGCTTACAGAATTAATTGATTTTTCTAACACTAAGAAACTTTATATCCTTTATGAAAGAAACAAATTAAATTTTAAGACAAATTTAATATTATTTTATAAATTTTTAAGATAAGTTAGTTTTTACTTTATTTGAGTTCAAGCACCAAATTTGAATCGCTTATAACAAAACATAGTTTCGGTTATTATATATTTAAATCAATTGTTGAAAATGTCTTAATGTAAACGTTGTGTTAAAAAAAGTAAAAATATAATTAATGTCTTAACATTCTCTTTAATTCTACACATCCGCAATTCAAACTTTTTAAATGTAAATATTATTTTAAAAGTAAAAAAATTATCATGTAATTTTAAAAATAAATTTAATTAATTTTTTATGTAAAATTCTCTTATCTCCTATAACTCTATTTTTAATGTTAAGTATTCTTTATGTAAAATATTATTATTCACAAAATCCTTTTTATCGTCTGCCCTATTTCTTTAATAAAAATGAGAAATTTGTTGCAAAAGGAATTTTAATATTTCGGAGTTTCTAGGAAGATATATATTCAGGAAAAGTAATAGTTTTATTCTATAATTTAGAGAAAGTTTATTTTTTTAATAAGTTATAATCAATTCTAAAGAAAAAAAACAAAATTTATATAAACATCATGAATGGCAACTTAAATATATACTTATATCAAGCAGAAATTAAAACAGCTACAAAAGCTGTATTTTAAAGAGAGATAGTTTAAGTCTTTATAGTCTGAGTATTTTTAAAGAAATAAACAAGTTCCATCAATCCTTTTAAACAAAAATGTATTTAAAATCATTTTCTATTAAAAGAAATATTATTTGAATACCTTACTTCCTTACGTTTAGCTGATTTAAATTATTTTAGCAAAAAAAATTAAATAAAAATTAAATTAATAAAACATTATTAAAAATTAAACTAATTTAAAATTTTTAAATTAATTTATGTGCCGCCATGATGCGTACTATTTTGTATGAATATTAAAAGTACAGTTTTCAATTAATGAAAAAATTGAGTATTTAATTAAGCGTTCCAAAATCTTCACAAATCCTCTCTTCTGGTTGAATAAAATCTTTGAAAAAAAATTTGAATTAAATTGATTGGGTAGTTTTAGAGTCTAAAGGACAATAACAACAAAACTGGAGAATCAATTTTTATCTTTATGTAAATGGGTGAACAACTAATTCTTGCAAAAATTATGTTATTGCGTTTAACTTTGCTTGAAATAAATGTTAATATCAAAAGCTAAAACATCAGATTATTAAATCACAATGGTTGTCTAAAGTATCTCCAAATACGGGTGCTAGTTGCTTCCTATAGTATATTTTGATCAATCTAGCTCACATTTATTTCGCTTAGTGGCAGATGCTGATTTTCAACTGGAAAACTAGGCAACTGATTGGAACCAAATAAATAAATTTGAAATTATTCTAATTATTAGGAATTTATAATTTTTTTATAATCTATTTAAATAAAGTTTTTATTTGTAATTGGGAAAACCCTTAACAAATTTTTAAATCAAGTTTGCCAATTTTTAAATGATTTCAGTTATTTTTTAATATAATAAACATATAAACAAGTTTTTTTTTGCTAATATGCCAATTTTTAAAATTAATTCTGTCATTTTGTTACATAATATGTATGTAAATTAAATTATTAAAAATATATTAATAAGGTGATTAAAGAAGGAATTTAATGAAATGTAAAAGTAAATAGTTATTAAAAAAGGAGTTTCATAATATTCCTGCTCCCACAAAGAATTCGAAATAGACAACTGCCTAGGATATTTCAAATATTCAAACTTAACAAAGTCTGTGATTTCTTATTTAAGTAACCAACTATTTGCTTAAGTTTAATACTAGTTAAGAGGCATTATAAGTGTGAAGGTAGGATCTATTACCTTTCTTTCAATCATATTATGCTTTAACCATTAATGTGGGTGACAATTTAGAGAGGCAGATTTCAAAATAGAAAATTACAAATTAATAATTCAAGGAATTTTTTATTGTATTTTTATTGACTGTATTTAACGTATGCTGAAAATTCCATTAAAAGTATACTAAACTAAAAACAACTCCATAATGCCCTACATAAAGCACTTTATATTATGAAAGCATATAAATAATAATATAAAAAGTTAGTGTCTTGGTGTAAGGGTAGCGAGTCTTCTCTGAGATCTGGGCGTCCCACATTCAAGTCCTGGTTCGGGTTTGGTTGTCCTTCTGTGTGCTATCTGTGAGATGTGTGACTGTGCCTCCCTGTAAAAAGAGGCTGTGCAAGCGACTGCGGTGAGTGTGTAACCAAGTCGTACTCTTGGCTCTAGTTGGCGTTACTTCAAAAACAAGAGACGCTTCTTTCGGCTTAAAATTCACTGATGCCTCGTTGTTCATGGCACGTACCACTAACAACAACAAAAATAATAATAAAATCTTATTACTCCTTGTTTAAACAAACAAGTGAAATGAAATCGTTACAAAGTCCAAAGGAAATTAATTTACCTCATTGCATTTATTTAAATCATTCTTTTATTACCAGCAGGTCACAAAATATTCAAGAAAAGCTACTTTCCTCCTTAAGAATATTGTGTTTTGTGATACTAAGCATGGATTTAGAAGGCAAATCTGTTAAAATGTATATATAATGCAGCTTAAAACATTCAGTGGCATTTTACCAATAAGTAGAAATGAAGAATTTCTACTCTGTAATAAAACCTCAAAATCATTTGTAAAATATGTAATATCGGTAAACTGAACAATTTTCATTAATGTTGCAATGAGTAGAATGGACTATCAACACTCCTCACATTAAACATGATTAAAAGGCTGCCCTAGAAAATTAATTAGATCTGATTCTGGAAACAAGTCTTAAAGTGAAGGGCAATATACTCGCATATCGGATCTAAATAGAGTAAATTGATGATGTTCTCTCATCCAATAGTGCTTTATCCTGGAAACCGAGTTTCGGAAGTCCTGAAGTGTTAAGTTTAACACGAAACGGTGGAACCTTTCATTGGAAGTTCTTAAAGCATTTGTTGATTTTCATATATACAATTAAATATTTAGAGTACAATTAGGTAGATTTTTAGGATGAAATTAACTACAATCTTAAATAAAATGATAGAGTAGTAGAATAGAGTAAAATGATAGAACATTCATTCATACAAAATTAACAATCGTTCCTTGTGGGTGAAAGATTGGATTAAAAGCATAAATTAGCATTTTTCATTTCTACTATTTTTTATATTAAATACAATACCTTTTTCAAAATGAAAATAACAATAACAAAGATTAAAATAAAATCTGCTTTGCATATTTCAATGTATCATGTCAGAACGTCATTTTTTGAACGACCAAGCATCACGTGCTCGTGCAAGTTAAATTATATTTTTATTCATTTCAATGGTTTGATTGAATAAGTCACTTTAGTATTGCAAACTTTGTCTCGCATTTATTGTTTTAAAAAAATATCCCATTTCCTATTTATATCATTTCATATGATCACTTGCTCAAAATGACATTTTTTAGGTGTTATTGGCTGCAGTCATTAACTTATTTTTTTTAAAAAAAATCAGAGCTCTTGTAAATGTAATGGCAACGCGTTATCAAAAGCTGATTGTTTTTTTAGATGCTCGTGAAATCCAATTTTAATTTTCCACCTACGGATTTTTGTAACGCCAGAAAACCTCATGCCTAAAACATATCATGTTCTGACATGATAATAATGTCATTATTACATATTATATATCGCATATGCCAGCATGTTTAGATTAGATTGAATTTTGCATTTTATAGTATTATGAACCAGTGGAAGTGGTTTCCTCGAATTTTTCTCACATTTTGACTTAAAAAGCTTATATACTAATTTCTAAGCATAAAACTGGGTGCCTTGGACCGGCTTTGATTATCTTGTATTGTATTGATTATCTTGTATCTCGTATTTTCGTAATTATCTTTGGCTATTGATAATAACGAAATTTTGGACTTTGGCTTGCATTTGAAATTTTTACAGTATTCTGTCATGTTTTTTAAACGCCTTCATTGACACCAAAAGTTGTCTTGTCGATTGACACCAAAATTTGACACGAAATTACTGTTGTAGTCACAAGATAAGAAATCATCGATTTAAGTCATTGATTTTATAATTATGGCATCTAAATGCACTCAAAAGTGCAGATCAATAGACAATCTGCCTTTTGATGGATTTGGCTTAAAATTTTATATTCATACTTTGGATGCTAAACTTCGGTCTATTTTATCTGCCAAATTCTTTATATATCATAGAAAAAGAGTTAAAGTAAACTGTAAAAAAACACAGATCGATGAAAGATAATGTAAATATATTTGAAATGTAATTATGATATTGGAAGCGTCAACTCCATCACTCTAGAGTTAGTTACATGTATTGCTTTAATTACATACAATACTTATAACTTTGCTGGTGTCCTTGCAAAAAGGTAGCAAGTCTTCCTCGTGATCTGGGCGTCCCTGGTGCGAATCCCGGTTAGGGCAACGGTGGTTCTTCTGTATACTATCTGTGAAGTGTGTCAATGTGATCCCTTCGCTGTAGAAAGGGGCTGAGCAAATGAATATGATGAGTGTGTAGCTAAGTCACACGCTAGGCCATGGTGGGCGCTTCTTCAAAACAAGACACGCTCAAACGGCTTAAAATCGCTGATTGTAGTCAGCACGCTTGTCCATGGCAAGTGCCATTTTGTAAAAACATTAACACTTATAACTTTAAACGTTTAATTCTTGTATATATATAAATTCATTTGGTATATCTCGCAAATAGATCTGTTGATTTGGGTTATATTTTATATTTAGATATGATTTTCCCTCTTAAGTTTAACTACTTAGATTTTTCCTGAGGAAACCCCCGCAATTTTAGACATTTTTTTAATATAACTGTTAGAATGATATATTCAACTTCTTTTCCGAAGTGTGAGTGCAGTCAGAACAGTATGAAGGACGCGCGTTTTGCGGGACCTCGGTTTGAGTAGCATTTTTTATTACTTATCTACATATAGTATAAAATGTAATCTACTGAAAGTGTCTATATATTAGCAACACAAAAATTAGATTAGCCAATTATCTGAAATAAAAACGAAAATGCTTTATAACTACATAACGATAATCATTTTTACAGCTTTGTAACGTATATCCATCTATAACATAGAAGAAAACTATGATGCAATTTAAATATTATAATATTTATAATAAAAAAATGAAAATTTATATCTTTTGCCAACTGCAAGAAGTAATTATTAACTTAAATGTAGCCTGAAAGTTTTGATGATTTCTTTGTCTTTAGGAAATAAAGGGTTTAAACGTCAAAGCATTGAAGAAAAAAAAGATAAGTAATTTTTTTTCACGAATCATCTTATACCGTGCTTTAAAACTTTTATACGTGCCTGATAAATGTGTGACCCTGCATATGGCTTCCTTTTAACAGCGGCTAATGTATTCCGAGTCAATAACTTTAATGATCATTCTCATTTTCTGGGACAGCATAATGTAATCTCATTATCATAAAAGCTATAAAAACTGCATAAAATGCAGACGAATCAAGTAACGGAATTAAATCCGATATTTTCATGTGGAAATTAAAGTCTGAAGTGTGGGGTTAATAGAGGGACCTTCATTTAAGACAGACGCGGAAAATCAAATTCCAGAGGTAAAAGGAAAAGGATATTTTTGTGTGAAAGAAAAAAAAAGTATATTCGTGTTAACGAAATAAATTAGGAAATTAGATGTGATTTAAATATCATAATACAGCTATCATAATCCAGATTTGACCATCTAGGCTTAGGCTTAGACTTCAATCAGTTTTAAAAAATACATAAGAGATTGTACAATGGATTTAGGGTTCCAAAATATCTTGCATCAAATTTAGATTAATTAAAAATTTAAAAAAAATTAAAATATGCTATTGCAAATATATTATTATATACACTGAAGTGACAAAAGTCATGGGATAGCAATATGCAAATATACAGATGGCAGTAGTATCGCAGCGAAAAAGTATAAATGCGCAGTTCGTTTTACAGAGCTTTCATTTGTGTTCAAGTTATTCATGTGAACAGGTTTTTCGTGATTTATGGCGGCACGACGAGAATTAACAGACTTTGAACGTGGATTGTTAGTTGGAGCTAGACGCATGGGTCATTCCATTGCGGTTATCGTTAGTGAATTCAAGATTCCGATGGATGACAATGTGCCGGGCCAGAACTGTTCGCGATTGGTTGGAAGAACATTCCGGACAATTCCAGCGCATGATCTGGCCACCTAGATCGTCCTATATGAATCCCATCGAGCATTTATGGGACATCATCGAAAGGTCCGTTCGTGCCCAAACTCCTGCGCCATCCACACTTTCACAATTACGGACGTCTATACAGACAGCATGGCTCAATATTCCTGCAGAGGACTTCCAACGACTTGTGGACTCCATGACACGTCGAGTTGTTGCACTTCGCCGGGCAAAAGGAGGACCGACACGATATAAACAGTCATCCCGTGACTTTTGTCACTTCAGTATATATCGAAAAATGAACGTTTTCATTGTGAATGAGAATTAGATTGAATGTCCTTTATGTTTAGAAGTAAAAAAGGATAGAGGAAAATAAAAATAAAAATTGCTGTTGAAAACAAGGGTAACATAAGGGCAGGAGTTTGATTCTGAAACTGTGATATTAGAATAAGCTTTTTTTCCAAAGGAAAAAAAATGCAGAATAATTTTTATTAAAAAAATCCTTTTAACTGTACATTATATTAAGGAGTTTTTATTAGATTTTTTTGTAATATTATTAATTCAGTTGAAAAAAATAGGGACACCCAGCTCGAATTTGTATCCTTGTGATTACATTTTTGGACCATTTAAAAATATTTGCAACGAAAGCATTTTAATTTGAATGACGAGGGAAGAAAAAAGTTATAGGATTTCTACAAATTATTTTTTCAGTCATTCTATTCTTAAAAGCACTGATATGTTTGTAAAATTAAAAGGATAGTGTTTTAGAAAAGATGGTAATTTTTGTTGAATTTATAATAAAAGTATTTATTACTATTGTAAGACACGGCAACTTTGTCAACCCTGCTCACCTCTGATAGCAAACCCTCTTGCCTAACGCGGAGCAAGAAGAGAAGAGAGAGGATGAAGAGAAGATGGTCTGAGATTGACAAGGCGAGCGATGATAGAATAGTTTTACGTTTCTTTCGTATTTTTGCTTTATGTTTGTGCTGCGTCCCATATCTAGATGTAAATAAAAATTTGGGACTAAAATTGGATGTAATCACTGTCTCTACCACTCACACTAAAGAAATCCACGCAAAAACGGTTTTTTTATAGCGATTAAGTATTGTTACTTATCTCCTGCTTCAAAACTGCACATCAGCTTTGTATAAAACTACAGTACTTTGCAAATATTCTCAAAACAATCAAAGATAAACTAATCCGCCTTTTCTCACAAGCGATCTTTTTATGATAATGTAAAACCACACTTTTCCAGAGATGGCCAGAACACTTTGATGAAATATAATTGAAAAGTGTTGTGGCACCCAGTGTACAGCTCGGATTTGTCTCCATTCGATTACCCCATTTTTAGACCACTTAAGATATATTTAGACGAAAAAAATTTCATTTAAGTGACATGGGGAAGAAAAAATTCACTGAAATTATAGCATTTATTCTAGTTCAACATTATTGATCTACTTGAGAAATGACAAGGATATAGTTTGAAAAAATAATGGCAATATTTATAGAATTTATTATAAACGAATTATATTTTCGGCCTTTCTTCACTCATCATTAACTTTCTTCTCACTTACAATTTAAAAATTAAACTGGTTTTTTTGGCACTCAGTGTACAGCTCGAGTTTGTCTCCGTGTGATTATCACATTTTTGGATCACTTAAGATATATTTGGGCGAAAACATTTTCATGTAAGCGAAGAGGAGAAAAAAATCCTAAAAATTATTACAATTATTCTAGTCCAACATTATTGATCTACTTGAAAAATAACAAGGATATAGTTTGAAAAAATGATGGCAATTTTTATAGAATTTATAATACATAAATTACATTTTCGGCCTTTCTTTACTCATCATTAACTTTCTTCTCTCTTACAATTTAAAAATTAAATTGGGTTTTTGGGCACTCAGTGTACAGCTCGGGTTTGTCACCATGTGATTATCACATTTTTGGACCACTTAAGAGATATTTGGGCGAAAACATTTTCATGTAAGCGACTAGGAGAAAAAAATCATAAAACTTATCACCATTATTCTAGTTCAATATTATTGATCTACTTGAGAAATAACAAGAATAGAGGGGGTTTTTTTTGTTAAAAAAATAGAATTTCTAGAGAATTTATGATAAATGTATTATATTTTCGGCCTTTCTTAACTAGTCATTAGCTTTCTTCTCTCTTACAATTTAAAAATTAAATTTTTTATTTTGGCACCCAGTGTACAGCTCGCGTTTGTCTCCTTGTGATTACCACATTTTTAGACCATTTAAGAGATATTTGGGCGAAAACATTTTCATGTAAGCGAAGAGGAGAAAAAACGTATTAAAATTATTATAGTCCAACATTATTGATCTACTTGAGAAATTACAAGGATGAAAAAATGATGGAGTTTGAAAAAAAATGATGGTAATTTTTATAGAATTTATGATAAAATTATTACATTTTCGACCTTTTTTCACTCATCATTTTCTCATCTCGTACAATTTAAAAATGTTTCTAAGGCATCTTAACTAATCTTCTATATATTCAACAGAAATAATACATATATATCGACCTTATATAAATCTAGCGGTCTGAATTCAAAGTAATACACACTCTATGTAAAATTCAAGGATGGGCTGTTCTAAGGCCCTCGACTCGAAGTCGCAATAGAGCAGTGATTTACACCTCAGTATTTTGAAGCACCGATTTGAATGCTAAAGTGGATTTTCCACCGAAAAGCAAGGGAGAAATATGTCTAATATAGCCATATACACATCCAATGCATTCCTCACCTCAATATTAGCTTTTCGATGAAATATCTAAATTCCCGGTTGAGCCATAGGCGGATTTTGCTTCGAATAAGATGGACATTTGTTTGCGGGTCCGCTCTCCGTTCGCTTTTTGCTTTTGCAGAGCACGTTCCTATTGGTCATGCACATTCTTCGAACGCTCCTCTGCTTTGTTCCTTTTATTTTTTTTTGTATTTTGTTTACGTATATTTTATGTGGAATTTTTTTTATTTTTCGTTCTCTCACGGTACTCTTTTGAATTTTCTATGTAGCTTGTATATTTTTGGAGGGATGGTTGGGGTATGGAAAAAAATAGGAAATAGAAGGCAAGGAAAAAAATAGAAAAGGAGTACTTCAGTTTTTACGTGATGCAAGCGCATTTTTTTCTTTCTGCCTCTTTTTTTGGTGAGTTTTCTTTTTTTTTCCTTTGCTGCTGCTCCTTTTGAGCGTGGTCTTCAAAGAACTGGCGGAGAATTTAGAATTTTCAAACACATTTAGGTTGTGATTTTGATGGACGGCTATCATATAAAATGTGGATATTTTTTTACAGATGGAAGACTATACGGAATGCCACGTTATTTTTTTTCTTTAATATATATACGGCTGGTTTATGTATTCATATGATGACATTTTGATTTATTTGTTGTTCCTTAAATTAAACTTTTGACAGAATAAACATATATTTGGAATATGCTATAACATCACAAAAAACATACTATACATATCAATTTTAAAATTTGATGCCAGTATGTTTTGGTGAAGCATTAACTTTGGGGAGCCGTGGCCTCTCTAAGCGAAACCTAACTCTTAAATTTTGCTTTCATTCGATTTTGTAATAGTATTAAGCCTTTCATAACTGAAATCTCTTATTATTAATGCTATTATTATTTAAATAATTAAATCTAAAATTATGATCATTTTAATATTATTAATACTACTATTAATTAAGTAGTTAAATCTATTACTATAATTAAACTCTATTATTATTAATACTCTTATCATTTAAATAGTTGAATCTATTATTATAATTTAACTCAATTATTAATTCTACTATTATTATTTAAATAGTTAAATCTAATAATATTATCATTTAACTAGTATTAAAACTACTATTAATTAAATAGTTAAATCTATTACTATAATTAAACTCTATTATTATTAATACTCTTATCATTTAAATAGTTGAATCCATTATTATAATTTAACTCAATTATTAATTCTACTGTTATTATTTAAATAGTTAAATCTATTTATTATTATTATTATTATTATTGTTGTTGTTTAATTCTATTATTATTATTTAGCCGGCTTTCTGGCACAGAGGTAGCGCGTCTTTCTCGTGTTCTGGGAGTCCCGAGTTCGGACATGGTTTTTCTGTGTGCTGTCTGTGAGGTGTGTGACTGTGCCTCCTGTATAAAGGGATTGTGCAAACGATTTTGATGAGTGTGTAGCTAAAGTCTTACTCTTGACCCTAGGTGGCGCTGCTTAAAACAAGACACACATGTCTTCGGCTTAAAATCTACTGATGTATTAGCGGGGCCATATGTAACAACAACAACACTTTTATATTTTAAATAGTTAAATGTATATTTATTATTATTTAATTCTATTATTATTTGATTATTTAACTATATTTAATTATTGACTATTTTATGATTAAAACTTTTGAAGAAAACTTAAACTCTACTTATATTTCCAGAGCCTGGTTATGAAGCAAGCAAAGTAGACAACTGCCAAGGAACCCTGCAACTTTAAAGGATTATAAAGTAGACAGCTGCTTATGGAGCTTCGAAACTTTAGAAGGTAAGGTTCTTTCCTACTTTTAAAATTCTCAATGGAATTGAATGTTGCCAATCACTTGATTAAAAAAAACATGTGTGCTGAATTTAGGATCAATTACTGCTTATATTTCCTAAAAATTAATCCTAGAGTTATTTTTCTCATTTTTTTTTTCGATTCCAAATTCAATTACAGATCAATATTTTTGGTCAATGACAGACTGATTCACGAGTCAATCTATTTGCCAACATATGATTTGCAAGGTTAGGTTGCATTAACTTTTTGGATGCTTTATATATCATTGTCAATTAAATATTAAATTTAAATTATTTCTTTGTGCCCAGAATAATGATGCCACCGTTAGTTGGAGAATATTTCTGGAAGTTATAACAAAATAGTTAATGATGCCACCGTGAGTTGGAGGATATTTCTGGAAGTTATAACAAGTTA
>JAOUZG010036560.1:2483357-2503139 GCA_026289955.1 Argiope argentata
GATGCCACCGTGAGTTGGAGGATATTTCTGGAAGTTATAACAAGTTAGTTAATGATGCCACCGTGAGTTGGAGGATATTTCTGGAAGTTATTACACGTTAGAATGTGTGAATTTTCTCTAAAGACCGCAATTCGTAGATCCTCAAACACCAAGAATATCGACAGAAAAACAACTTTGCTTTCATCATTATTTAAATGCCTGAAAGAAAAGGTGAAAATGGCTCAACTATTGAAACTCGGAGCTGACAATCTCCAACCTTACAAGCCACACGAACAGGTTAACTTTCGCCGGAGCTAACACTCTTATCTCCAATCTTACAAGCAATACGAACAGGATAACTTTTGCCGGACGTGACAATCTTATCTTCAATCTTACAAGCCATATGAACAGGGCAATTTTTGCCAGAGCTAACAATCTTACTCTAATCTAACTAGTAACACGAAACGGAAAACTTTTACCAGAACTAACACTCTTATCTCTAATCTTACTAGTAATATGAACAGGATAGCCTTTGCCGAACTGACACTCTTATCCCCAATCTTACAGGTAAAACAAACAGGATGACTTTTGTCGGAGGTGACAATCTCATCTCCAATCTTACAAACCATATGAACAGGATAATTTTTGTCAGAGATAACATTCTTATCTCCAATCTTACAAGTTATACGAACAGGATAACTTTTGCCGGACGTGACACTCTTATCTCCGAACTTACAAGCCATATGAACAGGATGATTTTAACCAGATCTAACACTCTTATCTCTAACCTTACGAGTAATACGTACAGGATAACTTTTGCCGGGACTGACATTTTTATCCCCAATCTTACAAGTCATACGATTAGGTTAACTTATGTCGGAGCCAACACTCTTATCTCCAATCTTAAAAAAGCTATTTGAACAGGATAACTTTTATTGTATCGGTAAATATTATCTCCACTCTTACAAGCCACACGAATAGGTTAACTTTTGCTGGAGCTGGCACTTTTATCTCCAATATTTCTAGCCATATAAGCAGGATAGCTTTATCTGGAACTGATTCTCTTATTTCCAATCTCGCAAGCATAACGAACAGGTTAACTTTTGCTGAATTGTCACTCTTATCCTCAATCTTACAAGTAAAATGAACAGGATAACTTATTCCGTAGCTAACAATTTAATCTCCAATGTTACAAATCACAAGAGCAGATTAAGTTTTGCAGGAACCGACACTCTTATTTCTAATCTTACAAGCCATACGAACAGGATAACTTTTACCAGAGCTGTCAGTCTTATCTCTAATCATACAAGCCATTCGAACAGGATAACTTTTACCAGAGCTGTCAATATTATCTCCAATCATACAAGCCATTCGAATAAGATAACTTTTACCGGAGCTGTCAATCTTATCTCCAATTGTACAAGCCATACAACAGGTTCACTTTTGCCGTGTGAAGATACATTTAACGTACACTTAATGGATGTCTGGTAAATTTGAGTGTTGAAACTTTAATTTATCAGAATCTGTTTTAAATCTTTTCATCTTATAAAACCTGTTTATTGAATCAAATGTGTAAAATACGATACTTCATTTTTTTAGAATTTTAATTATTTGAATTTTAAGATACGATTTATTTATAGGACAAAGTATTTCCAAACAAAATGTTTAAATCTAACATATTATTAAAGAAATATATTAGAAACTTTTAATGTAATTTTTAAATAGTTAAAATATGTCTAAGTATGTTAATCCAAAGGACGAGAATACTAAAAATGACGAACAATTAACATATCATTACTAATGGATTCTTGCTTTTAAATATGGAAGAAAACAATGGACCATCAGTGTAGAAAAATGTAATAAATCTCATAAAATAACTACTTAGCAAAATACACGATTAAACAATTCTTCACTTTAATTAATGCACAATATGTTATAGATAGGATTAAATGCATTTTCTGAATAATTTAGACACATATAAGACTTAAAGCATCGCATACTTAATTAATAGGGCAATGAATCACCCGATCTCGGTAACAAGTTTTAAAAAAACTATACTTATTAGACTTCAAACAACTAAATAAAATTCACATAACTGAAGCAACAACATTCTTTCCAAAAAGAAAGAAAAGAAAAGAAAAAGAACCAGCCCAGCCTCCTCTCATGCTTTTCATAACAGATTATACATAATCCAACAAATTAGGCAGTAACTACCGCGCCGGTCTCTGAAATCCCTATCAACAACGTAAGTACATGCGTGAAAAAAATCCTTTGCCGCGAAGAAGCCGTTAATCCTTTCAAGTGGTCCGTCGTTGGGAAGTCTCTCGGGTTAACGACTGAGTAATTTGCGGTAAAACTCAACGTAGAACATTGTCGAGGCTGAACATGACACTCATTATGTTCTCGTCGTCCATCATTTTCATGCGTAAACACGAATCCAAAAACTGTCTGGAAGATTTCATACAAGATGATGGATAAGAAGACCTGAGGGAAAGAGTCAACTCCACTCTGCGCATGTTTTTGTAGGACTTTTTGAAAGGAGGAGAGGATTATTATTATTATTATTATTATCAGCATTTCCTTTCTTTCCCTGATTCTTTTCACTGATATATATTATTTTTAATGCGTTCTTCTTCAATTTAATGGGCGATTAATTTAAAAAAAAATAAATGTATCAGCTTGATCAGATGGGAACTCGAAAGGGTTTTTTCAGGTACCTTAATGGCAATGGTCCGGATGCGATATTCTCGATTTTATCGGTCTGTTTAGTGCAATTTTTAAGTTTTGCCTTCTATTATTTGCACATGAAATGCTGTATCATAATAAATCAGTAAGGTTCAATTAGTTGGTCCTAGGTATTAAAGAAGGTGGTTAAAATATTTCTGGCTTTCCTCTATGGTTTTTAGAGAGCTGGTTATTTTGGTAAAAAGGTTAAAGACTTATTAATGTTTCGGTCTTTATTTGTTTCTTTTATTTATAGTTGCAGGCGGAAAGCAGTTATTACGTGTATTGGTGTATTTTCTTGAGGTTTCTATATAATTTTAAACTTTTTCTCTAATATGGAAGCAAAATGATTAATTTTAGGATAGCTTAAAACATTTTAAATCTTTTGAAGTTATCTGGACCGAGGGTTGTATTAGGTATTTTTACGAGTTATTCTCAGAAAGTTAGTAAATTTTTATGCATATGTATTAAAAAAATATATGTATGAATTTTCTTTTAAAAATTTAAAAATTAAATATATTATTTTTTTAAATATTAAAGGGATATATTTAAAAAAAATTAATTGGAACAAAACTATGCAGGATTTTGTAACTGTAATTAAATGCTGATTTTTCAAATATATTTTCATACTTTCTGAATTTTCATGCAAATTGTATGTTTTTCATAATTTAAAAAATTCAAAATATTTCAAGCTGTTTAGTTTTTAATTTTTTTCCTCGTTAACCAATATAAATTTAATTGGAACAAAACTAAGCAGGATTTTGTAAATGCAATTAAATACTAATTTTTCAAATATATTTTCATGCATACTTACTGAATTTCCATACAAATTTTATATTTTTCATAATATCTTTTAATTCAAAATATTCCAGGCTGTTTAGTTTCTAATTTTTTCCACAATGTTTTCTCCTCGCCTATCAATATGAATTTAATTGGAACAAAACTATTCAAGATTTTATAATTGCAATTTAATGCTAATTTTTCAAATATATTTTCATGCATACATACTGAATTTTTCCTGAAAATTGTAGGTTTTTCAAAATTGAAACTGACTTTTAACCATCTAAAAAGTCTTGAAGAATAAAGAAGGAAAGATAAAAATCCCTATTTTCTTTTAATGTTTAACCATAATCCTTGTTATCAATTATACTTTATTTCTTCGACAATCGAGGCACATGGAACGTTTCAAAGATATTAATACTTATTACAATATCGTTTTGAGAAAAGTTGCGAAGTTGTACTTTTTATCACTAAGCCCTTCAAATACTTATTTTATTGAACAAAATATTTTAATTCAATAAAAACATACATTTTGGTGATGAAAAGATGAAAATGAATTTCACGTTTCCTTTTATTTTTGTTTATTTGAAAATCCATTGTCCCTTTAAATGAGGGTTTATGAGATTCCCGGCTACAAAATCATATGATTTCTGATTCAAACTCGAATCCATTAAGTATTGTGATTGTGTTGAAAAGTCACACAATCACAATCGGATCAATGTAACAAAGTCGACATCTCCCATGTTATGTAAGATTGATAATATATGTAGTGGTTCATGCCAGTAATAGATGTAGCGGCTATTAGGATAGGTGATAGATGTAACATGTTGCATTTAATGCAATTTTTTAGTCAGCTGATCATAGTTAAAATTTAAGAAACTGATCTCAAAATAGTTCTCATAAGATTCAAAATTTGGCGCTAGTGTTCTAAACTTAAATCTATTTTTGCTATTTTATATCCATCAACAGATATTCTATTTGTCATTTACTTGCTCCATCAAAAATTAATTATTATGATCGTTTTCTGAGGTAGAAAATAACGGTATAAAATTACATATCAATTTTTATTAATCAATTTCACATACATATTTATAAAGAGAGAAAAAAATATCGATGTTAATCAAATATCCGTACTATACATTTGTATCAATGTGAGGAGTTTTCAGATCCAATTTCTTGAAGTATTGTATTACCTAGGTTTGATGAAAACTGGTAAAAAATAATTAAATAGATAAACGTATAGAGGTTTCAAAAAATATTTGTTAAGAACGATATAATTGGAAAAGTAAAGTTTTGATGATGCATACGCAACCTGTAATTGAAGTTCTCCAGAAAAGGATATAATGATGGTTATTAATATATTTCTTACAACTGTTGCATCATTATCTTAATATTTTTAATTAGATTTTGGTAAGAATTTTTTTTATTATTCTGATAATGATAATTTGCAACAGATCTAATAAATGTCTTATAATTAGTTTAATATCAGAAAATAGTGCTTTCACTATCAATTTATCTAGAAAAATGAACCGACTTTTTTCTTTAATATGAAAAACGTAGAATGTTTTGAGCTTAAATGTCTTCAGCGCAGATTATTAATTCATTATAAATGTAGTTGCAATAAAACAAATTGGTTTTTATTCTTTTTACTTTCTAGTTTTTGTTAATGTAAACTAGTATTAGATAAACTCTTTAATTTTATTATAAGTTAATTCCCTTTTTTTTAACCTTAACTTTGGTACTTTTCCGTTAGCCAGGTGGCAGTGAAAAATCGCCAAATATTGTAAAACTTTGACAAATTTCTTGCAAAAAAATCGCCAAATAATGTATAATTTCGACAGCTTTCTTTGGTGATTTTTTTGGCTTTCGCCCAGATAACGGAAAAGTACCTTAACTCTCAACGTTACATTCACATTAACCTTTTAATATTACGTTACCAACTATTTCAAAAAAGTTACATTATTTAATGTAAATTTTCGTTTTACAATTTTCGTTTGATTACTTGACATAAATGTGTTTAATGAGCTTCTTCAAACTATTAAATCAATAATAATTTATGCTTGCTCTCGAGGTAAGGCTATTTTTCATTCTTATGAAAAATCTTGCCATTGATTTCAAAGCATTTTGTTATTATTTAGCATTCACGAGAAACCCACTATTCAAAGATAGTTCTTATCTATGAGTTTTCCAATTATTGTTTGAAAGTTTTTTAAAAAAATCTCAAGATGAATTTTTTTAGATATTGGTGTAATTTTTATTTATGAATAGTAATGCGGAATAATTAGTGTTTATAGTTATTAGTTAGTTAATAGCATGTTTCTTTAGAAATAGAGAGCAATAACTCCGATTAACATATCAACATTTCTTTGGGAAATAACAACAGTATCATTACATTCTACAATGATGCAATGAATAAGCTGATATTAAACTTCATGAAAGTTTATCTGAAATTTATAATTCTGCTATAAATGAGAATTAATACATACTTATATATTATACATATAAATTAATACATATTGCAAATGCCATGCATTTATCTCAATATTTTAATATATATTTAAGTAATAAAATATAAATGGATATTAAATCTACAAAGTCGTTTAGATGTCCAAAATTGTCTCTATAATATAAAACTTTCTAATTAATCATATAATTTAAACTATAATGATAATTTAATTAATAGTCTAATTTAAACTATACGAATGATATTGTGTCTTCTGTGATTAGCTCGTTTACCATATCATTCGTATTAATTTTATTATACCAGCCAAATTTTTCGAACTGATCTTATCATACCAAGTGAAAATATTATTTTAAAATTATTTGACACAATAAACATAAAGACTATCATCTTGACATTGAAGTAGCTCTTCTCAGTGATCTTGGCGTTCAGGGTTTGATTTCTAATCAAGCATGGTTGTTCTTTACCTTGTACTCTATCTGTGAAGTGAGTGAAAGAGCTTTGCCTCCCCCCCCCTGTAAAAAAGGTTTGTGTAAGTGATTGTGTGAGTGTCATCTTCATGATCGTTTGGACTTTGGATAAGCAGTAATAGCAACATAGACATAAAGCATTTTGAATGTTCAGCTATAAAATAATTAATGAAATTAGCAAACTCATCTAAATTGTTGAAGCTGAGGATATTTATGGATAATAGTGGAAGGAGAGATAATGATTCATCTAATCTGCATGAGTTTTCATGTGAAATAAAAATTAAGAAATTGCGACTGAAGTTAAGGAACCGTCGTGATTTGTTACCACAGAGAATAAATAGACCTTAAAATAATGGTTCTAGGAAATACAGGGAAGGGAAAGAGATGAATGAATTATTTAGGGATCATGAACTTTAATATAAGACAAAAATTCGTGGAATCAGACCTTTAAATTGGGGCTGTGAACTATTTTTCCAATTATTTTAAGTACAAAGATTACCAAATTGAAATAAACTTCATCAGAAAAAGTAATTTCTTTCACTAGATTAAAAGATTTCACTGTAAACGACCCTCCATTTCTTAAGCTATTATGAATATAATTAATGACCAGTCTAATATACTAAGCCACAACATAAATCGACCTGGATGGACCTTTAGCTCAGCCATCTTACCTCTTGAAAAATTAAAATAGCAGTCGATTTACTTCTCACGTTCCACATCGTGATTCCAGGGAACACCTTGCATTAATAGACTGTTTTGCCTAATTTAATAAACACAAACAAATCTAAAAAAATCACAGCCTTTTCTGCGGAAGTACCACAAAGAGGAAGACCAGAGGGCACTAAGTGGACCTCAAACGCTTCCACATAATAGGCATGCCTTCTAAAAAGTCGTTTTCATTTTTGAGCCCAGCCCCTTCGAGTTCCAACTCTTTCTCATTCCATGTTCTTTTTCAATGGGCAGAGGTCAAAATGGCAATCACTGCGGCACGTTTTGAACAAATTTTGTTCTTTTTTTTATTGTTATAATGTAATATTCTCTTACACTCCTTTTTTCAGCCCTATAGGTCCGGTTCCACAATGTCTGCGTTTCTATTGTAACACAGCTGCCGTGTGTCTTGTGGTTAAAGATACCTCCCTCAAACCACTCTGCTGACTTCGCTCGCCTGCTATGTTTAGAATTTCCCTAATTTATTTTCCCTAGAAGTGACCTTGAAAAAATATACGAATGCGAAAAATGTTTATCATTAAAAATCCGCAGTATATGATTGATTGATATGTTTTTGGGATTTAATTGGACTTTTCATGTAAACGTTTATTTTGCATATATATTTAAGTAGATTCGATCTTAAAATCTCTTATTGATTTTTTTAAAACTAGTCGTTAAAAGATTAACGTGATCACGAAGAAAAGAATTTTTAATCATATTTAAAAATTTCGTCATATTTATTTGTATAATTTTAATTTAAGTTTTCCTTGACACCCTTTATTCACTCTCTAATGGATCTAGATTTCCTAAATGTAATTCATAGGTTTTTGCTGAGTAGAAAAAATTAGCTCAATAATAATTTTTTTCAAATAATTTATTTTAAATTTGATCAGAAGTTAAAAGCCTTTCCAGCAATTATTTTTTAGTATAATATTTTAAGTCATAATATTTTCAAATTACAAAAAATGAATTAAATTTCGTGAGATATTTTTATTAACTTTAATAATTTCTTAAGAATATCTGTAAGCATATTTTATTTTATATTTTTCATTAGTTTATAAATTCATTAGTTGTCCGTATTTAATCAAATGGGCATTAATATTATGTGAATTCTTAAAAATTATTAATGAATTTATTTTTGTGTAATATTTCTAATATAATATGTAATCACACACACACACACACACACACACACTGCTCTACTAACTTTTATTCATGAGTATGATGTGTGTGCAACTCCGGTTCTTATTTCTCTTTCAAGTGCAGTAGTGTTTATTGGTTTAGGTGTGCGATCGCATCTACAAGGGTTTTTATTTTATAACTGATCATAACACTTATATTACTATAGCGGTAATCTGGCCGTCCAGTAATAATTTTTAAAGATCAATTCAAATATAATTTACTTTTCTTCTAAATTCACTAATTTAAATTTGATAAAATAGAACTCTTGCTTCTTTCTTCCGGGGATAATTATTTCTATATATTAAATATAAACAAACCAAAATGAAGCTAATTCACTGCAATTATAAATTATTATCGATAATTGTACATTTTTAAGGTATATAAAAAAAGATTCCACTCTTTGTATTTTCATACTTTAAAAAAATTTATCATTGCGACAGCATTTCAAAATATATAACTAAAAAAACTTTTTCCTCTTTGACTCAAAGATTATTAAATTTTCTCGACTTTATCTTTAAACTGTATATTCATTTTTAAAAATCGGCACGTTAAGTTAAAAAGCAGATTCGTCGATCTAGTTTTGAAAGTTTGGCTAACCCATGTCTTCCAAAGTGGTCAAGTTAAGTAAGATTCAGACAGGATGGTCTCAATATTGAGAAATAAAAATGTTGAGATTGTGATTTTCCAAAATACTCAAGGATTTTTAAAAATCCTTTTTCTCATCGATATGTTAAGAATTCTATGAATAACGGAGTTTAATAAAATTCATAGGTATAAACACTTTTAATTTGTCATTGGTAGATGAAATAGATGATTGTCTTTTGAATTCAATCAAAATCAAATAATTTCATAACAAAATTAGGAAACCGAATATAAGGAATCTTCCATATTTTTTAAAGTAATTAATTTTTATTTAGCTTTGCACTTTCTGTCATTTATAAAAGGCCTAAAATTAAATCTATTTAAATTAAAATCACATTTATTTAATTTTATTACTTCTGATTAATTTCAGTTTTTCAGTTTTTTTGTTACGTTACTTCATAATTCTAAAAAAATGTGTACTTCTTATTTCTAAAAAAAACACCTGGTCATATTATAGATATCAATTTAACTATATTCATAAATCTTTTTTAAATTTTAAAATTCATTTGTTTAAATTTCAACTGTGCATTTTTTATGTGATGAATCAAAAATCATCTTTTTAAAAAGTTATGTACGATGAAGCATTTTGCTAAAGCTTTTTTTGAAATTTATTACTTAAAACTACTTATTAAAAGATTCGATCAAAATGACTTGTCTTTGGAAAATTGAAACGGGAAAGAGGGTTTACGCTTTTATTAGAGCCTTAGAATTTTTCGAGGGTTTCATCCTGTTGTAATATAGCTGAACTTAAAATTATTTCAGGAGTGAATTATTAGAAATAAATTTAGTCAGTCTTTATAAAATCAGATTCTTTTTCATCTTGATGAATTTAAAAAGTTGAATTTAAAAGAAAATTCAAATTTTCTATGCTTCTAAAGAATTGCTATTTTATAATTATCACGATGAGTTTGAGTATTTAAATTTTACACACCTTATCATTGATGAACACGATTGAATATTTATACTACTACTTCAAATGTGGAAGTTTGGATGGAGGGTTGTTTCTATCGATGGATGATGTTAGTCAATCACGCTAGAACGGCTGATCGAAATTACATGAAATTTAGCATGTAGATAGATAATAGTCTAGAATAGAACTTAGGATAATATTTATTCCTGTTAATTGAGTTGTTAAATTTTATTAATTAAAAACTAACTTTCCCACAAAACATATTCTTTTCCCCACCACCAAACGAGTAAGACTTTAGTTTGTTTTTTTCCTCTCTAATGAGGTTAGACTTAACATGTTTTTGAAAGATTATTTCTTTCAAACGATTCTATATATTTTCTTATTGTGTGATGCATTTAAAACTAAACATTGTTAGTTAATCGATCTTTCGGATTCATTTTGAAGTAATTTTGAATTAAAATAGAGGTAATTTTTTTGTTAACAGGGCTCAAACGAAAAATTGCCCAAGAAATTTGGCGGAATTCTATATTATTTGGCGATTTTTCGCTTGAACCCGGTAAGCGGAAAAGTACTAAAATAAAATATAATAAATGAAATCAAAAATTTCAAATCCATATTACCTCGACTGATGAAACATTTCATGCATTTGCGTTGCCCCAATTGGCGTTGAATTGGTATGCGCAGTATGAACTTGACTTGATTTTGTTTTGGCCAGACTAATCAACAAAACAATTTTGAATAATTTTGATTATTTCAGGCACAAACTGTAAATAAAATGTTTGTTGGTTAGTTGTGTAGGCTAAACTTTGATATAAAATCATTTTGTGCTTTGCGAGGTAGGTAATTTTTTGATAGTGCTTTGTTTGTTTTTACATTGACGTCATCTTTTTATATTATTGTAATTCGATCTTTCCTGTTCATTTCCCTTGATTTTTTCCCGTTTTCCGTATTCCTTTTGCCTACTTTTATTATTTTCTATTAATTTTTTTTGCGAGCCTTCCTTTTTTTTTAGTATTTTTTCTATTTTCTATATTTGCGGTGGAATTCAGCGAAACCTTACGATTGGAAACGTTATTGCTACCGTTCGTGCTACATCCGGACATTTTGCTAAAATATGGTGACAAATTAATCTTTTTTTGGCGAAAAGTATTTTCAACAGCACCATAATGATACGATTTGATGACATTTTGCATTGTGATCAGACCGTCAATTCTCATTCATACACTTTAAAATTTCTACGCGTAAGAAGCAAGCTAGTACTTTATATATTCAAAATTTATTAATAAACTAATCCTTTTTATATATATAATTTTGATTCCACAAATGACAGTAGCAGTTAATTTGTAAAGCATTTATTTCATAGTTTTGAAATATTTACCATCAGCTTTGAATTCTAGAGTAATAATATAAATAAAGTGAGGTTTTAATTTTTATCATACTATAAAAGGTAGTATATTTAAACGGAATTTTTAATTAAATAATTATTATTGTTAATTGTTTAGTTAATAGTTAAGACTGTATAAAATAGTTTATTTTTAAAAAAGGAAAAGGTTTTTATGTTGCCTCAAATAACCATTGACTAATCTCGCCAATGATTATTTGATCTAATTATTCTCTTATAATAAAATCATATATTGTCAGTAGAGAACGATGATACGTCACTCAGAAGTTGAGATTATCCCTCTCCCCCCTTGACAATCTGGAACGATTTATTTCTAATATTATTCATATCACCTCTCTACAGTCTTTGCGTTGGCGGATTTGGCGAGTCAACATTCTTCCACAAACTCAAACAAAAAAAATCCCTTAAAAGGGAAAAACCAACCAGTTTTTCCCCTTACAGCAATGTTTTCAGATGGTGGCAGACCTGTTGCCCTCTAACAAGCAGGAAAGTGTTCAACCCATGTAGGTAGGGGTCAGAGCCGCTTCTTTTTACCGCTTTAAATCGTGTTTGGCCTGCTAACCCTTTGGGTAGTGATATACCAGCCTTTTTCTTGTAGTTCCTATTTGGAACATCTGTTACTGTTTACAGTCAATAGAGTCAAAAAATGACACCGAAAGCTTTTGCAAATGGTATGGCTTGATTTGTCTAGATGAAAACTTTTATGCCACATGAGTTACTTTTGATTTGCGATGAAAGGTTTTATAATATTGAGTAATTTATGAAAAAAAATTTAAATAATGTATTCAAAATTGCCGCATGCTCAGGAATTTAAAAGAAGGTGGGTCAAACTCAGAGTGGAATAGTTCTTTTTCTGATATATTTTGATTGATTTGAAGCCCGTTTAAAAGGCGTTAATAATAATTCTTTTAGAATAACGGATACGCCTTCGGGAAAACATGAAACCATGAATTATTTTAATGTTAAAGATGACAAATGGGGATTATTATTGCTTATGATCCGATCATTTACATGTTTGGGTGAAATTCGTTCGTTCTTTCATTGGTACCAACGAAATGGTAAAATTATTCTTAGATGGAAACTATCAATCAACAAAATTTATTAATTGTGCTCGAAAATCTTGATTGTGTTCTATTTACAGCATGAATAAATGAAAATGTGAAGTAAAATAAGCAATAATAAAAAGTTAATAAAACGTGAAAATAAGTTAAGTGATTTGTTGGAGTACTTTGTGTTATGTAATCCTCTAGAAATGTAATATCTCTTCGTAACATCTCCTTCTAAGAGGGTCATATTTTTATGCTACGCTTTAATATCGTCGTCAATTAAACTATATAAAATAACTGAGATGTGATTTACATGTTGGGAAAGGATTTAAATACATCAAGAAACAAATTTTGAGAAATTTATGTTTTTAAATAGTTTAATAAATTGAACTCCTTTCATGGTTCATCATTTTGCATCATTTGGATTGAAGCTAATTTTTTTTCTTTTATTTTCTTTTGTGAAAAAAATATACGAGCATTAAACTATTTGATATTTATTTTTGTAATTATGCGTAGATTAAATAAATTATAAAAATCGAATTAAAATATTGTTTTAACGAGGAATTAAACATCTTTATTTTATTGAGATTCATCAGATATTTTTTGCTTATATTTTTTGTGAGGGGAGCATTTACGAGTGTAAGCAATTAATATATTCTTTAATCATTTACTTCCATATATGCTCTTACTATACCAGCTATTGCTTTTATCAAACTTATTTATTCATTTTCTGGTTGAGAAATGCGTAGAAATAAATCATGGAAGTATAGAATAATTCGATTTTGGAAATTTGATGGCTTTTCTTTTGAATCTCCCTGTATCCACAAAAGCTCTCTAGGTAATATTCAACATCCATGGTTCAATATACAAATAAAGAAAACAAAAAAATATGTTTCACATTAAATTTAAACATGTATCAAATTTTCAACAAAAGTTGTTACCAAGGAATCTATAGATTTTTGTGAATAGAGTTAATCAAAAGCACTGTTAGATAGTTGAATAAAAAATGATAATTTGTCCTGAAATTATAAAATTGATTTAGGAAACTAAGATAATTTCGGATTGAAGCTATTTTCAAAAGACAGTAAACAAGAATTTACCATTTATTGCGAATAAAAGAGCCATTTTCTCAAAGGTTATACATTCGTACTAGAAGCGGAAATGAAATAACGCTATATATTGAATTGGAAACTATAATTCTGTGTTTGATTGAAAATCTTATTTCCTATTCTAAATAAAATATAAATATCCGTAATTCATAATTTTTAAAATACTGAAATCTATGTTAAAAAGTTTTATGATACAGTTGGATCCAATTTTAACTAAAATCCTTCAAAGAATTAGCATTGAAATTTGTTCAGTTAAAGTGTATAGGAAAATAATGACTAAAAAATATTAAAAATGCTAAATAAAAGAATTCTTAATTTTCTGTAGATTGATAATGTAGTGCTTTTTATAAAATTAGGCTAATTTCGTTTGAAGGTTTACTGCTTATTTGTCTGTCCTTAATTATGCATATATAGCGCAACAAGAAGAATACGAACGATACGAATTTATACAAACGAATTTCTATCATGAACAGCAGAATAAAAGCCTAAAATTCTCATATTGGTGTTTCTTAACTAATAAAATAACAAAATAACCAAGTCGAAAAAAATATTTTAGTTTGTTTCTTTCCTATGGATGATGGTGTAACTCTTGTTATATTTAAGCACTGAAATTTCACTCACTCAAATAACTTATATGCAGAATCTCTTTTTATTATACACAGAGTTTATTCCTTTTTCAAGTATTAGAATTCCATAGATAATTTTAATATTTATTGTCAATATTAAGAAAATATTTACCGTTATTCTAGTCTTATCCATTTTCTTGTCACGTAAAAAAATTTCATTTGTTTTTTATGTGCTTTTATATGAGCAACAGATAATAAAGAGCCATGCATGATGATGTTTAAAGAGGAATCCTATATGATAATGTATAATAATATATATATATAAGATAAGTATATACCTGGATTCCAAAGGACATAAAAATCAATACCGCTATTCTTGTCCTATGGATCTTCTTGTTACATAGAAAAATATTCATTGGCTATTTCTTTATGTGCTTTTATATGAGCAATTGATAATAAAGAACCATGCATTATGATGTATAATAAGGAACTATATATGATAATGTATAACTCCATATATAAGATAAGTACATATCTGGATTCTAAAGGACTTAAAAATAGAAAAAAAGTCCTATGTCAGAATCTAAATGCCTTTCTTAAAAAATTATTGTCCAATCGTTTTAAAATCATCTGAAATTAACAATCAATCATATATAAATGAATCAAAAACATTTAATATTCATTCTTTAAAGTTCGTTCTTCAAATTTTAATATTCATTTTAAAAGTTCATTCTTTAAATTTTAATATTTATTCTTAAAATTCATTCTTTAATTTTCAATATTCATTCTTTAATATTTTAATATTCCTTCTTAAAGTTCTTACTTTGATGTTTAACATTCGTTTTAAAAGTTCATTCCTTAAAGTTTAATATTCATTCTAAAAGTTCATTCTTTAACGTTTAATATTCATTCTTAAAGTTCTTTCCTTAAAGTTTAATATTCATTCTAAAAGTTCATTCTTTAACGTTTAATATTCATTCTTAAAGTTCTTTCCTTAAAGTTTAATATTCATTCTAAAAGTTCATTCTTTAAATTGTAATATGACTCTTTTATGTGATTAAGATTGTGAACAATTACAAGATTCAGAAATCCTTTCCTATAACTTTAACCGGCACAGAATAAAAAAAAAATTAAGGTTCATGGTTCTTAAAAATTAGATGTTCAGTCGTTTTAAAAATTATAGGAAATTAAAATCATGCATGCTCAAATACTGAAGAATCCTTTAATATTTATATTAAACGTGACAAGTTTTGAATTCCATAACGATTGCGAGATCCAGAAAGCACTTCTTGCAATTCGAACCTGCTCAGAAACAAAATATTTTACCGTTCTCGGTTGCCCAATAGCATTACGGATTTCCTTATATTCCAAGTAGACTCAGTTTCAGAAAAGAAGCACTTCTTGGATTGCAGACGGATAAAAAGAAGGAGTGTGGGTGGACAGGTTGTGCGAAAGACATTGGCTAGTCAGGAGGAAGATATAGAACGAGTCTGTCTGCTAACGACAAACGTGCCTTTGAGCACCCTTTCGCGCATGCTTCTGCAACAGGATTAAGAAACAAGAACTATTTATTTATAAGTATGTAACAGATTTAGTAGCATTAAATTTATAAAGTAAATCTCAAAAGAGCGATATCTAAACAAGGTATGATTAAAAAGTTTATTTTAGAATATTAGTTATAAATAATATTCTAAAATCGAAACAAAGTTAATTTAGCTCTTAAATGATACTAATATTTCTTATTTCTTTCCTTAAGTTTTTGCTATAAATTTATCATATACTAGCAGTACCTTCATGGCGTTCCGTGGCATGCCTTAAATAAAAATAATTAGCTTTTAACTTAAAAATTAACTTAAACTTTTAACTTAAAAAAACAAACATGAATGTACTTAATTAACACATTCTATTCGAAATAATCTGCTATGTTAGAATATTTATTATACAGTTTATCTATCATTACTTGTACCTATGAACTTGAATTTACTTTTACCATGGTGAAATCGGGCTTGAGATGGCATTACATGACACTGCCCGCATGACAACCAATAAAAAACGAGTCTAAAGTTAGTTATAATAATTGTTTTTTGTAATAAAATCCCGTTTTTTTTTCAAGAAAAATACCTGTGTATATATGAGCTTAAAATAAAAATATATAAATTTAATATAAAAATACTAACAATACCTACACGGCGTTGGCCGTGGCATAGCATCCAAGAAGAAAAATTAGCTTTAAATTTAAATCTAGCCACCACCCCATATGGCATGGGCAAACAAACATAAAAAATATATTTATGAATCAAAAATGGCTAACAATTTTTTTTATATCACTCATTTAGAAATATTTAGAATGTTACAAAGGTAAAAATATGATATGCCAGAACACAAAACACAGGCTATCATTTCGAGGTTGGATTTCTTTCTTTTCAGTATAATGATATTTGAATCTTTGTTTAAAATCAGACGTAAAAAAAGAAATATAATGCATATGCATACCACAACTCTTGCTATTTGCACATGCGCATTGTAAGGAATTCGTGCGTAAGTGCAAAATTTAAATAAAAATAATAAAACTCTTATTTTGTTTTATTTTAAAATGTAATTAATGTACTAAACCCTTCCCCAATAAATGATCGACAAAATGGTGTAAATACCTGCAATATCCGTTATCTATTTCTCGTGTTTTTGTAGGTAAAATAGACAGACGCTTTCAGGAGGCTTTATTTTAACCTATCTATAGAAACATGAATGCAAATTGCATGGTAATTTACTTATATTCTTTTTCCTAAGCTTTAAAGTCTTCGAATATTTGTGCTTCAATAATATTTTGCCTCATTAATCAAGAATAAATAGAATGGATACCAATTTATATTAATTTTTTATCCTTCCCTAACAAGAAATTATAACAAAATTCTTCTATGAAACAGAATTTTGTTGCAAAGGCATTTTAATGATTAAACAGTTTTCAGTGTATTAGAAATATTTTTCTGTTTCGGAATATCTTGTATGTTTCAAACGCACTTCGATTATTTCAAAATTCATCTTTACTGTCTTTTACTAAAGCTTAAGTAATAAAAACTGCCGTCAGCCAAATTTTTGTAATTATCATCTGTAACCTGTGTCTTTTATAAATGTGATAAAGTAGGTTTTCATTTCGTTGATCGCATAAAGTTTGAAATAGCTGATACTATTGCCTTTTTACAATTATCATATTTCTTGAAGATGAATGATTTGTTGCAATATCTGAATAATTTTATACACCGTGAAGAATATGCTACAACAGTAGAAAACACAGGCACGGTCATTTCAATCTGATTATATTTATATTATAATCTTGGACAATTAATTAAAATACTTAAAAATAATTTAAAATATATGCTGGGAGATTTTCGCTATTTAAATTTTCTTTGAAGAATCTTGTATAGCGAGCAATGATCATTCTTTCACCTTTTTGAAAATAAGCATATTTTCCGAAGACGTTTAGTGCGTATCTTGTAATAATTGAAGCTTAAATTTCATGTTTTATAGAAATTTCTGATAAGCCTCCTTCCAATAGGGATTTAATGTCATTTTAAATATAAGTCAAATTTTTCTAACATCTAATTTTCGACAGAGGCCTAATTGCAAATACTGCCATTGGCTATTTTTTTATATTCTGTCCTAAAGAAGAAAAAGAAAAAGAAAAAAGAGAGAGGGAGATGCTGGGAATTTGGTTTTTGTGGTTCGAGAAATGTTGAGTCACAACATCGCTTTCATGTATTCTAATCTTATATATATATATATATATATATATATATATATATATATATATATATAATGTGTGTGTGTGTGTGTAACAGTATTATTTGTTGAAAGCATAAAGGTGGTTTCGAAGACATAGATGACACTTTGCATTTTTAAGTTCGTTTTATTCCATCATATTAAGCACGCATTAAGTATAAGCAGAAGCGACGAGCACAATACAGAAAGACACAAAACGGAATGAGAAAAGCTTATGAAACTTTTATCCCTGTGAATATAAACTTTTAGACTTCAATAGGGATCTTTGACACACGTCAATAACATGTACATCTCGTCCAAGGTAATCACAGGAATCTTTTAAAGTAATGCGATTGGCTGGACAGTTTTTATCCCTACACTTGGAACTCGAGAATTTCCGACTTTTAGCCGATCAGCAATTTTACAGAGCTTATGTTGGATTAATTAACTAGAACAAAGGGAATGGTTCAGGAAATAAGAGAATATTTTATAATTTTGTTACTATGGGCTAAATCAAGATAAAAATTTGGAAATTAATTAGGGTTTAATTTATATATATATATATATATATATATATAACCTTAGGATTGTTGGAAAGGCCTTGACTTTAGAACCAGATTTGATAATCATTTGAGATTCATCAAACGTCCTCATTATACATTGATCTATAGACTTAGATTTATTAGGATATTGCTGAGTTATTAGTATATAATTAAGATATTCATTAGGATATTATTATATATCGCCTACCACATATTGCCTGGACGCGTCAAAATGAATACCAGCATAAATTCCCCTGCCACTTTTTAGCCGCGATTCAAATAATACAGCCCATTCTAAAATAGCCTTTTTGTAACTGTAATAAAGTAATTTAAAAGTTTTGTCATCCTTAACTATTGCAAATATAGTGTGGTCTTAAAAGTGAATCAGAATGTCAATACACTCTCAAAACAGAAAGTATTTTTTAAAATAATACAATAATATTAATAATATTTTATAGGTTATATAATTAAACGAAATTGATATTTTTATTCTCTTTGAATTTAAATTCTTCAAAAGTCGTAAAATTTTGATTTTAATTTGAGAGACATACCATTGTTAACTGACGTTTCAATACAATAAATTTTCTGGCTTTTTGTATCATTGTGTAGTGTTCACTGAAATTTTTTTCTTCAGGTAATTAAATTCTTGTTTCATACAGAAACTCTTGCTTTTCACATTTTATATACTGAAAAAAAGGATGATCTCTATATCTCGAAAATAGTTCAATTGAAATCTCTCTAATCGATATATATATATATATATATATATATATATATAAATAAATATATATATATATATATATATATATATATATATATACAATTGTTATCGAATTTCAATCTCATGTATTGAGCCCTTTACGAAATACTTATATTAAATTGTTGCAGCTCTTTAAAGAAAATTCTTCTCTGCTTTTATTTCCGAATAGAAAACATCAAACATTCATTTTCCACAATTTTAACTTTTCATTCCAGCTAAAGATTAATTGAAATTTCTAGAGTTAGATTTCAGTGAACCGAGAACGAAATGAAATTTAATAACAAAGAATTATTGCTTTCTCTATCTGAAAACTCATTCTAACGAAAACATATGAAACGATGCAGATAAAATAAATATAAGCCTTAATCAAATTTTAATCTAATTAATGTCGTCCGTTACAAAATACATATATTAAAATGTTGATAAATTCCATTAGAATTTAAAATTATTTTGAAAGAGAATTCTTTATTCTGTTGAAATTTGAATCTAAATCAATCATCAATAAAAATTTCCATCTATGTGTTACAGATATCAAAAAATACATAACATGCAATTGAAAACCAAAAATTCTTAAAAAAAATAAATTTGTGTTTTGATCTATCTGAGAGCGCTTACATTATTTTTTTTCTCTTATCTTTTTTCATTCATCTTCACCTTCCACTTCTACTTATATGCACACGCAATCGTTTCAAAAGGCAAGTAAACACACACACACACACACACACACACACACACACATATATAT
>JAOUZG010036560.1:2503239-2520554 GCA_026289955.1 Argiope argentata
TTGGGATAAAATTCTCATCTTAGATAGAAAAATCAAACTGAACTGAATTGAACATGAAGTTAAACAAACACTTTCAAAGTCAGACATTTTTTATCCGTGAAATGCAACTGGAACCATTTGCACTTTATCTAACTGTAGAAGATCAAATGCTATTTCAATAGTAAATATTGTTCTGCAAAGGATTGGGAAAAACATTTCCTTTGAGCTCTTCCCGAAAAAAAAAGACATGCTTTAAAGTCAAAACTCAAGCAATAAAACAATATTTTTCATTGCAGAAGAAAATAGAAGAAAAAAATGCTTGTGAATTTGAGATTCAATAAATATTTTTTTTTTGAATATTTCTTGAAGCAAAAATTATTATCGGAACTATAATTTATTCCAATTTATTTACAAGGGTGAAAAAATAATGTATGAATTCTTATTTAAAAAAAAATTCTGTTTCTAAGATTGTTTATACATTTTTAAGAAGCTTTATTATGATATAAGTTATGATTTGGCGTCAAATATTTATTTTAAACATTCTTTATGGTATTCTGTGCGTTCAAATAATACAAAATGGACTATAATTTGATCATGTTATTGAATTATGCCTTGTTATTGAATTGGATGAAACCTTTTGCCTCGTTCCTATATTAAGTTTTAAAATATCGTCTGAAATTCAATTTGCTTTCGCTAATTTTAAATCAAAATTAAAAGTTGTAATTTTCTTTTAAAATTTTCCAACTAATTTAGAATGTTAAAAACATTCGAATTTTTTGCAGTATTGCCGTAAGTGGGGAATCATTTAGAGCTTTTATTTCATTCACATTTGAACTATATTTTTACTGTACAATGTTTTGACTTAAAAAACCAATGTAAGCGTTTTTGGATGGAACTATTCCAGGGTATTTTTTTGTACATTCTTTAATAAAAATGTTATTTCTCTTCTTAAAACTTAAAAGTTATGGGAAAGGCCGTGAAAGTCATGAGTGTTCAGATTTTTCTTTACAGAACACCACTCATGTGCATTTTTGTGCTTCGTAATGACGAAAATAATAAGTAAACCATATAATTTTCTTTTAAAATGTTTCAGTTATTTTCGAGTTTTAAATGCATTTATCTTTCGGCCTTGTGATAGTAAGCTCAAAATTTTTTTAACTAATGGAAGATCTTTCGGATGGAACAATCCCAGGGAATTTTCTCTCATATTTCCAAAAAAAAAATTCTAATTCTCTTCCTCCAACTTGAAAATTATGGGCTTTAATCAAGATCTTGGAAGTCATGAGTGATCATAGGCTTCTTTTCGGAATCCCTCTCATGGGCATTTTATGATTCGTAATAAATAAAATAATAAGTTAACCATGCAATTTCCTTTTAAAAATTATCGTTTTTGAATGTTAAATGCATTTGTATTTTTGACCTACGATATTAAGCATCGAATCATTTTAATCAATGGAAAATATTATGCATGGGGTTATCCTACGAAATTTTCCAGCATTTTTCCCTAATAAAAGGGTTATTCTTCGTCCTCCAACATGAAAATAATGGGCTTTGAGCAGTCAAGAATGTTTACATTCTTATTTTCAGATTCTAGCATATGAGATTAGTGCGCTTCGTAATAAATAAACGTAAACTATAAGTAAAGTTTGTAAACAACCTAAGCATATACTTTGATATTTTCAGTCAATTCGTCAATGTCTATTTTCATACAAAGCCACATTTACAAAACCAAGTCTAACGCAAAATTTTATTAATTTAATTCGTTGCGTTAATCAGTTATTGCGTTTGAAAGTATTTGAATGAAATACCAATAAACTATCAAACTAATGACGAAAATCATTCAAATTTGATACTTGTTTGCAAATTAGATTCTAAAATTGTATAGAAAACTTTATACAAAATCTAACTTGATACGTTTTGTAGTTATCTTTTTTACTAGTTCACCAGTAAAACAATAGCATTCGTCAGTGAAGATTTCGTTTAAAATTTGGAAGAAATCCACAAATTTGTGCAAAAGTCATTTATTGAATTTCATCCAATTAGTTCAAATTTTTTACGAGTCGTCATGCTCATGGTCAGATGGCTATAATTCTAAAAGTGTTTTTCCTGTTTAGGGAGGATTGAAACATAAAGATTTGCCAACATATAATTGTCGAACTTTTCAACAATTATTATATTTGCTTTCTGTGTATTTGGTATACAAGAACTATATATATATATATATATATATATATACAACCAAGATGTGAATAATTCTTAATTAATAATTCTTTAATTAAATAGAGGGCGTCCGTAATTAAACGCCGTCACTTTAAAGTTTTCTACAGGTGAAACTATTTTTCAAAAAGTTATGAAATGTTGTATGGGACACAATGAAGGGACGGGAATTTGTTTGGGCGAATAAAAAAATTGGTTTAAAATGTGATCATCAGGAGCAGGCTTTAAATAGAATTACACATTTAGTATATTTTTGAAAAATTTAATCACAACAACGACCAACATTCTTCTCTGCCATTTGGAATAGTAAGACAGCATGTTCCACAGCTGACCACAGCAAGCACGTCAATGCTTTTCGAGCACAATTTTCATGCAAGATGGAGCTCCTCCGTACATTAAATGTTGTGTAAAGGAGGTTCTACATAATCATTTTACACAAGAACATGTCAGAAGCCGCCACTTTTGTGGTCTGTGGCCACCCCGGTCTTCAGACCTAAATTCATGTGACTTTTGGCTTTGAGGACAATTAAAGCATCTGGTAAGTCGTGATAATCCAAAAACATTACCTGAATTAAAAAGCAACATCTCACAGCATGTTTTTACTATTTCCCAGAACACCCTGCGGTTAGCTGTCGAACAAGTAGAACAACCATCTGAAGATTCCAGATGGTAGCGGAAAATGATGGTCATCATGTTGAACATGCTCTGCTGTAATTAAATTTGCCGAAAATATGCTAAATATGTACTATATGCCTTTGTGGCGAAATTTAAACTCTTTTTAAAATTCTCTCAAATTCCTATCCCTTCATTATGTCCAATAAAAAATATCATAACTTTTTGTGCAATAGTTTCGCTTGTAGAAAACTTTAAAATAGGGTCATTTTACTATGGACACCCTGTATATTACTTTGGAAATACACTCAAAAATCGCTTTTTTTAGAAATAATATAATTATAACTCATTGTACTTATTTATTGTAAAAAATAAAAACAACAACAACTTAAACATGCATAAATAAAAGTTTTTAAAAACTCAGCTGTTTATTCTAAACACTTTTTTTTATTTGACATATCAAAATGTATATAATGCCAAGAAAAAATTATTTCTGAAGGGTTTTATAATCACAATAATTTTAACATAGCGAAATATTTTTATATTTTGAGTATTCATTAACACTAACTGAATTATAAATTAAAATGAAATCGCTCTCAATAAATCGTATTTTCCAACATCAGAAAATTGTCATTTCTGTATTAAAAATAATTTATATCAATTGATGAATATTTGACAGATTGGGTCACAAAACAACCTTCAAATCTTGCTTATAAATAATAACGACATTGAAGGATTGCCTGTTGTCAGCAACTTTTTTTAATCATCATTAAACTTGTCACAACGAAACACATTTGTGACTAATGACCGCCCAGCATAGCAGCAATTAAACGAAAATATTTGAAACAGTGTATATATGTTGTAGAAGGTAGACGGGAAAAAATTTCCCAAGAAAAAAATTACGGAAAAAAATGCAGCATAATCTTACTTGTAAAAAGTTCTGCCTGAATTTTATTGTATAGTTATTTTCGTAAGAAAATTGGAGTATGAAAACTAATGAGATATATTTTTTTCATTATCGAAGGGTATAATTTAATCCTACGCAACATGAATTCTCTTTCTATACAAATTATTTTGATAAAAAATATAGATAAGGTATAATAAAAGTTATTTGTATTTATTAACATTATATTTAATTAGTTAAATATTAACATTAAATGGTGTAACATTTTTATAATTATTAACCTTCTTATTAAAATAATAGTAAATGTTTTAACATTATACGTTAATTTTACTACGTAATTTTAGTTATGTTTAATAGTTAATTGTAATAATTAAATATTAAAAATACGTAAATATATAATAATATTATTTTAAAATTGAGCCCACAGACTAAATTCTAAATAAAAACATTAAAAAAATATACTAAAAATATTTGTCCTTATAAAATTAAAAAGTAATAAGCAAATATCATCGCAGACATTAATTATTTAGTTATTTATAAAAAGAAACAATCTTTGATCATTGTACAGTTTTGAATTTGAAGAAAATTTATATATATATATATATATATATATATATATATATACAAAAATGATAAGTAAGATTTAAATCGATGAGCATCTTTTTCTAGTCATTCAACATATGACATTCTTTCTGTTATACAAGAAAGAAAAAAAATTCCCTCTATAGCTTAAATTTGTTAAGAAAAACTAATATTAATTTAAATAAAAACAATTGTGTCTACATATTAAGAATTTCACACATATCATCCTAAAAATTGGGCCAAATTCGCCTGAACTTTGCACACGAATTATTTAAAACAAGAACAAAATTATCAACTTTTCAAATACCTAGAGTTAATTAAATATTTAATTAATTAAAAGTTATTCGAAACTTCTCCAATTTTTCGCAATAATCTCAAAGTAAATAATTTCACTTTAAATATTGTAACATCATCTTAAAAATCCAATAAATATTATTGCAATGAACACAGTTTCATTTTCAAACAATTTGTCTTTCAATAACTAATTAAACAAATGCAGAAGATTTTGAAATAAGGAAACATACAGTTATTCTGTTAGTAGACAGAGTAGAACTTTTAAATTATTCGATTTTTTTTTATTTTTCCTAATTTTATTTAATATTTTGAATTTATTTTTTGAAATATTTTTTATTGCTTTTAAATAATATTCATATAGGATATATATTCATAAAATACAGTATAATAAAAACAAAAATATTCATAATATATTGTTACGTTTTTAGCGTAGTGGGTTCGGATTGAATGCACTTTATTTGAGGACAAACAAATTTATTTACAGCTATTTACAGGATAATTGATAAAGTAAAAATTTCAGATAAACACAATCCAGCAGTCAACAGCCACTTACAGCGTAAATGCAAGTCTTACGCACAATAAAAACAGACTGCAAAACAGCTATCGTATAGCACAGTAAACAGTAAATCGCAGCGAGCTCAATAATTCAACGTTAGCAGCTAATGTAAACACAGCTCACTAATCCTCTAGTCTAGCGAGACGCTTCTCTTCCGGGAGAAAACTCTCAACTAACTCACTCACTCCGGCTACTCGTCCTTATATAGCCGAAGAAGCACATACACCGAAACTCGTGAAAATGCTCAAAACAACGCGCGCAATCCATCAGCTACTAGACTATTCCTTTCGCCAAACCAATCAAGCTGGAGCGAGGCTCCTCGCCAAACGTCACCAACTTTGGAGCGTTTTCGTGCCACTCGCCCGCTTGTAACAATATGTATAATAATTCATAAAAATATTATATACAAACAAATATAAATATCCAAAAAATATTCATATCAGAACTGTTGCCATACAAGAATTGTTAAAAAAATTCTAGAAGAATTCTAAAAGAAAAGATTAAAAACAGACGATTGACAGTTTATATCGGAAAAAGAATTTTTTTAAATGTACAATTTTTCTATTTAATGGTCTCAAACAGTTTATTAAGAACTTTCTTTTCCTTCATTTTTAATTCAAAAAAAAATGTTTGACATAATTATAATGCAAACATCAATATCCTACAAAAGAAGTTAACAATCAATGATTTTTGAAATTCGTCTGAGTCCATTGATATTTTAATTTTAATTTTTAAAAAGTCGAATAACAGATGGATTTTGTCTGCTGTAATAGTTTATTAATAAAGTATGTTTTACATTACAAATATTAAATGCAGAAAATATTTCGATATCAAATAAAACAGAGTAAAAACCAGCTCTTAATAATTACAAAAGACCTATATATAAGGACTAAATTTCATTTGTGCCCGTCCCCCTATGTTAGCATCGACTAACCGTGTGGCACGCATATTGATGTCAGCGGGAGGGGGCAAACTTTCTTAGGCTAGGGTGGCTTACTTTATTGCTGACACCAGGAGCAATAGTAGCGGGTGCCTTCACAACCGAAAAATATAAGTGTAAAAATATAATAAAAGAAATATATATATATATATATATATATATATATATATATATATATATATATATATATATATATATATATATATATATAAACTCGAAGGGGCAAAGGAAGGTAAGAAAAAATATAAGAAAAAAGGGGAGCTAAATCTTGAATCTCAAGTAAAAAAGATCCAAAAAAAGGTGGCGGAGTACCAGTCGGTAAAATACTTGGCAATTTATAGCCCCTCATCTCATGGAAATGAACTGTATAAAATCTCGCTCAGCTCGCCAAGAGTGTGAAATACTGCATCGATTTAGGGCAAAAGTGGATTAGGTGAGGAAAAGAGGCTCTGAACACGAGTTCTTCAGACGAAGCGAATCAAAGTTGATAAATTTAGCTTTATATTTCTTTCGAGACGGTGGTTTGGAGTTTTGCCTTGATTAGTTGCTCAATTCAAAAGGTGCCAAGGGGGGAATTTTCCACGTTGGCGATTGCCAAGTTTGTTCGGTGCTTTACTAATACAGAATATAATTCTGTTTTGTTTCATGAAGGATTTATTTCGATGGGGAAGTAATTTTAACTATTCCGATAAATTCCAGTGAGGTTTTGTTATAATTTAATGGTTTCGTTTTCTCTGCTTAATCTCCAGTGATTACTTGATATAATATGATTGGGGAATTTATCCTTTTGAATGTATCAGAACCGATGTGAAATTACGTGATCTACGATATGTTAATAGAATATGAAATGTCGAATTCCAGGTTTAACTGATAGTTTTAAATAATAAATTTCAGAGTATACTAAATACTGATTTTCAATTACTTTCACTACATAAAGTATAATAAAAAAAGATGTTAAAAAATTAATTTTTTAATTGCAATCAGCAGGTCTCGATATATTGTTATATTTTCGGTACTTACGTGTCATACCGTCTTCGCCAACTATCGCCAAAGGTTTAGTAACTCATCGGCTAGAGGTTTAAAATTGGCGATAAAGATCAACGGATTACACCATTGCTGGATTGCCATAATTGGAGGTTTAGCAACTCATTGGAGACGATTTAAAATTTGGCGATAAAGTTTTACGGTATAATACACAAGTACCATATTTTCAATATCTGAAGCTTTATATAGTGATATACAATATGTTTATAGAATATGAAATGTCGAATTCCAGGTCTTACTGATAGTTTTAAATAATAAATTTCAGAATAAACTGAATACTGATTTTTTATTACTTTCACTACATGAAGTATAATAAAAGAAAAAAAAAGAAAGATTAAAAGAAAACGTTTAATCTTTTAATTGCAATCAGCAGGTCTCGATATATTGTTCGATTTTCGGTACTTACGTATTATACCGTCTTCGCCAAATATCGCCAAGGGTTTAGTAATCATTTGTGACGGATTTAAATTTGGCGATAAAGATCAACGAATTATACCGTTGCCGGATTGCCATAATTAGCGGTTTAGCAACTCATTGACAACGACTTCAAATTTGACGATAAAGTTGGACGGTATAAAAAGTAAGTACCATATTTTCAATATCTCTTTTTGTGTGAAAATCATTTTAGAATTTAAAAAGCTATATCAGATTTAAAGTCATCTGTTAATACCTGTTAACGGAATTGGGTAAATGAGATTTAGTACAGAGATTTTACTTCTAAATTAAAAATTTATGTGTCATCTTGGATAAAATCTTTGGACTAATAAAGAAAGAGCATATTTGAGCTCGCGTGAGCACATCTCTAATTGCATAAAGTTTTGCAATTCAAATACAAAAAAATCCTTCAAATTTTAAAACAAAAACTTTCGGTCTTTTAATTGTTCCGTACAGGTTGGTTACAATTATAATTTCCATGTTAACAGCATCCTACAACGCAAGCAAATAAAAATATTGCCACAAAATTTTGTAAATAGACTATACACGAAATTCCCTCATGGAATTTGGAAATAATACGCTTAGTTATATCGTATTCATCAGATAGCACCTTTCTGTAAAAACATTACATTTCACAGAAAAAGCTACAAAACAATGTACAAAAACAACATTAATAATCCAGAACAAGAATTATGAATAATAAAATGTAAAACGAGGAAAATTTGTCATTTCTAGGGGGGGGATGTCGAGATTCACATGCATGCGTAGAAGAGGAAGTTTTATGCCAAACAGGCTAGGATAAAAAACGTTTGCAATTGCAATATTTCAGCTTGTAATAATGATGATATCTTGTTGCGGAGGTCTTCCGACTTTAAATGACTTAAAGAGCTTCATAAAGATTCATGTGCAAAGAATCACAGCTGATCAGGTACGATCTTCTATTGAACACACTGCCCATCGAATTGAAATTTTGCATGTGAATGAGGTGGTCATTTCCTACATCATTCTGATCATAATTTACAACTGTTCCTCTTGTGCAATTTAGTCTTAATCTATTCTTGTTTTTGTAAACTGAATTGTCCTCCCCCCCACAACAGTATACTTTGTATTGTTATTTTTTTCCTTACCTTTACATAAGGCGACCAGGGACCTTTAAAAGGAGTTTTTGTAATTTTCCCCTTAGCAATTTGAATTTTTACAGACATTGAGAGTAACTCTATTCGGAGAATGACTCACAAAGTTTTAAATCAATATATTAATTAGAGGGTTAATATAATATTTAATAGCGATAAATAACGCTAATAAAAATGTTCCAGTCGCTCCAAATTTGTTTGAAAGCACTCCATTTTTTATTATTACTTACTCTAACCCTTCCGAAACAAAAGTTGGGATTAAATTTGAAATTTGAGTGCGAAGTATTAAAATTAACCACAGTAATAACTACTTAAACTTTTTAAAAAAATCAGTTTTTTTTTTAATTTATTATATTGGTTAATTTTGATATTTTGTACTTAAATTTCAAGTTTAATCCCTATATTTGTTTAAAAAGAGTTAGAGTAAGTAATAATAAAATTTGGAGATCTTTCGAATCAATTTGGAGTGCCTGGAATATTTTTCATTAATATTATTTATAGCTAATATATATTATAACAACACCCTAATTCATAAATAAATTAATATATTGCTTTAAAATTTTACGTTCCATCTCCTATAGTGTTACTCTTAATGCCTGTAAAATTTGAAATTGTTAAGGTGAAAATTGCAAAAACTCATTTTAAAGGTTCCTGGCCACCTTAATATAGTTCGGAGACAAGATGATCAGAAATAGACAATAGGTGTTAATACTGTTTCCTAATCCCGTTTTAGCCGTTTATTGAGTTAAAACTAAGGTGTTTTTTTTGGGGGGGAGGCATTCTCTGGTGTACAGTTTGGAACTTTTTTTTTGAAATTCCATAAGTGCATCTCGTGTTTAATATATATACCAAATTTCATTGCAATCAACTTCACCCGTTTGTATGGTATGATGCTGTTTATAAAAGAAGTTTAATTATAACCACACTGTATATTCAGCTGTTGGACTCAAGTTTTCGTCATTACACGCATTTGAGCCTAATACGTTTAAAACATAAGATAAATTCTCTAATTTTTATATTTACATCAAAAGTAAAGAGTAATGTCAATTTCTAACCAATCTTGTCTGCAAAAGATGAATTGGAATTGAATTTTTTTCTCAGTTGACATTGCTGCAATATAAAGCTAACACAAAATGCATGTATTTGATAAATGCAATTCCGAAAACTATATTTAAATGTGAATATAATAAAATGTGAAGTCAGAATTCATTACCTAATTTAATACGTGATAATTTATTAGTCGCCAGGTTTTGTATTCTTATTTATCAAAGTAGGTACCAGTAGTTTATAAATATTTTATCCACCGCTGATGACTAGTTAGTCAGTGGTTAATATTTTTTATGGTTAGTTTTATTTTCCTTAACATATCACCTTAACATAGTCATCCGAAATCAGTCATAAATTTGATATCAGTTGTGAAATATTTAAAAAAGTAAAAATTGAATGTATTAAGAAAACAAATATTTGATCATATTCATTAAAATATTATTAACACCCTGAAATTTTAAACAAAAAAAACTTCTAGCATTTTTTATAGATAGCTAAATGAATTATGAAGATTTGAATTTCATTATTTCATAACCACAACAGCTGAAAACGTAATAGTGCAGTATATTTACCGACCGATTTATTTCATGCCAACTATTTGAATAATAAAAAAATAATAATTATTTAACCAAATCGTAATAAATTAAATAATCTAAAATCATTATAAATTGAAATTTCATATTTCTCTTAATTTGAGTCGCAAAAGAATTCAACTTCTTTTTTATGTTAAAAATATTTTATTACACATTAGAAAATGGTGAGACTACATTCAAATTCGGCATTTTTTTTATTAGTGCATTAATTTACACAACAGTATAAAATAAGATCCCTAACATAACTTTAAATGTTTTTAGCATATGCCTATCTTGATGGCTTGGAAATTAGTCGAGGAACATATTCTCTTTCTATCCTATACCCGTAAATCTCATTTAAAGAAAAAAATTTCAACAAGTAAAAGCACTTAAGCTAGACTTGTTAGAGAAAACATGGCATTTTTTATTTATTTATCACGTTATTTCATGAATTCTTCTCTGAGCTAACCAGTTCCCTCTTTTGAATATAGTCAATAATCCAGCTAATAACCGTGATAGAGTACACCGAATGGGAACTCCATTTGTGTCGGATAAATTGACTCATTAGACAAATGACCGTGTTAGAGTCATTGGCAACGAGTGATTCGAGTCGGATGATTAGTCCTATTAGACAAAAAGACATTTGACCAATGAGGTACTCAGCGAATAGGTATATTGAATATAACAAGTAGGATCTGACTGTTTGTTGATGGAAAGGTGTGAAGAAATGGGAATTAAATAAATGCATACGTATTAATTTTTTTATGGCGAAAAGGGACCTTTAAAATAACTTTTTGCAGTTTTCAACTTAGCAATTTGAAATTTTACATGCATTAAGAGATTAAATGATACACAAAATTGTAAAGTATTGTTTTAATTTATTTATGAGTTCGAGGGTTGATATAATATAATATTAGTGATAAATAACGTTTATGAAAAATGCACCATGCGCTCAAAATTGGTTCGAAAGCACTCAAATTGTTATTATTACTTACTCTAACCCTTTTGAAACAAAAATTGGGATTAAACTTGAAGTTTAAGTATAAAATATAGAAATTAACCAATATAATAACTTAAAACTACTTTTTTTTAAAAAGTGTTAGTAGTTTTGAGTTATTACATTGGTTAATTTTGATATTTCGTACTCAGTTTCCAAGATTAATTCCAACTTTTGTTTCAAAAAGGTTAGAGCAAGTAATAATAAAAATTGGAATGTTTTCGAACAAATTTGGAGAGCAAAGAACATTTTTCATTAACAATATTTATCGCTAATATTATATTATATCAACCCTCTGAACTCTTAAATAAATTAACATAATACTTTACAATTTTGTGTGTCATCTAATATAGAGCTACTCTTAACTCATGTAAAATTTCAAATTACTAAGGTGAAAATTACAAACAATCATTTGAAAGGTCCTTGGTCGCCTTAAAAAAATGCGAAATTGGAAATATGTGTATTTTTAATCAAACTCATAATAATATATTACTTTTGCTTTGAAGATCTTGCGCATACAAATCTTTCATCTAACTTCTTCAAATTCGATTTATTTACAATGTTTACTTAAAATTCAAGAGAAAAGAAATTTAAAATATCATAGATGTTCTAAAAATATTGAATTTACGGTGAAACTACAAAGAAATAATTTATGGATTTTTAATTCTGAATTTACTCATAGAAGACTCATAATAGTCATCCTATCATCCATCATTATTACTCATAATAGTCATCTCAAATCATCATTATTACTCATAATGGTCACCAAAATTTGATATCAGTTATGAAATATGCCAAAAAAGTAAAAATTGATTGTATTAGGAAAGCAAATATTTCATTCAAAAAGATATTTTGAGTTTTAAATATCTATCAATAAATTGTCTCTATTATTCAAAATTGAAGATCGGTTCTAAATTGAAAATTCTTATGGTTAAATTAAATAATAAACTCATTCATTTTGCATGGAATGATATGAAATATAGTAAAAAGATTTTTCGTTATCTAAAGAATAAGAAAGCAAGTATTTTACTCAAAAATACTTGCTTTTTTAAAAGAATTTTCAATTTTAATCACCTATCAATAAATTGTCTTTATTATTCTAAATAAGAAATCGGCTCTATATGGATAATACTTATGATTAAATTAAATAATTCATTCATTTAGCATGGAACTATAGGAATTAATAGAATAAAAAGCTGATTTGTAATATGAAGAATGAAATTGTTCAAAAGAAAGTAAACTGTAACGTTTTATTAGTTACAGCGTCGCGCTAGCTCTTATAGAGAATAAAATTATTACTGTAATTGGTATTCATATCAAGCTTTAGGAACACAATATATAATGTGAATCCCTGCATAGTAAAATTCAGTGATAAATAAATTGGAAATAATTTTACACAACTAAATGGGCTAAAAATATCTGGAACTTAATGCTCTTTTCATTTCTTTTTTGAAGAAATATTGTTTTAAAGAGTCCAAGAAAAAAAAAAGATTAAAATGAAATTTTCTAAACATATTTCACTGTATCATGCCAAAGTATCAATTCTTGAACGGCCAATCACCACGTGCTCGTGAAGTTAAATTATAATTTTATTCATTTTAATTGCTTCACCGAATGAGTCACTTTAGTATTGCAAACGATCCAAAAAAACTTTGTCTCGTATTTATTGTTTAAAAAGTATCCCATTTCCTATTTATTTCATTTTATATAATGACGTGCTCAAAATGGCATTTTTTAAGGTTTTATTTGTTGTGGTCATTAACTTATTATTTTTAATCAGAGCTTTTGTAAAGGCAATAGCAACGCGTTATTAAAAGCTGGTTTTTTTTGAGATGCTCGTGCAGATAATAAAATTTTTGTTGTTCGTCAGCGGATTTTAGTTGATTATTTTCCACCTACGGAATTTTAACACTAAAAACCTCATCCCTAAAACAACATCATGTTCTGACATGATAAAAGGTTATAAAATATTTAGTAATGATAACATGTCGAAAAGAATAGTCCCCTTCGATCATGAATTTGTTAACTAACATCTTATTACAGTTAAAAATAATTTACTTTAATCGGTGCGAGAAGTACATTTGTCTTTACAAAGAAACCAGTTGCCGAACATAGCACACAATATTTCATAAAAAGTTACTAGAAACCAGTTGCCGAACATAGGACACAATAGCACATATGTATTTGCTAAGAAACTAGTTGCAAAACCATAAGGCATTAGTAATTTACTGTGAATAAAGTTCTGCTTATAGACGAATTGCAATATAAGAATAGAAAACTATTGAGAAAAAAAAAGAAGGAAAGGACCAGACCGATGACTATGCAATATTTATTTTACTCCACTTCTGTATTTGAGAAGTTGCTGACATCGCGTCTTGGCTGACTGAAAATATTTACTGGGTGGATAGATTCAGTTATGGAAATAAACTGCATATTCTTCATAATTTTTTAATGCAGACATTTCCTTTAGCAATATTCCAAAGAACTTGATATTTTAGGTAATATTTATAGCTAATTTAATTATATATAATCATATGGCCAAGAATGTGCTGTAGAATTCTTATTAACTACTGAAAGATTTTTATCCAAATCTAATAGACAAACATTCTGAATAAACCTTTGCAATATTTAATTTGGGGGAACTTATTATTAGATTTTTTTATTTTTTACGAGTATGGTTATATTTCAAAATACTTTGGAATTAGTTCCTAGTTATGCGCAACCAGATATTATTTTCGAATATTAAAGATTTAAAAAAAAACATGGACCGATATGGTAAATAATATTATTAAAGTAGTAGTTAAATTATTTTACACATCGTTTATTATTATTTGTGCTTAGAAAGTAATCTGTTTTTTTTTCCTTTTTTTAAGAATTGGTCAATTTGAAATTATATATATATTATACGAGTATATTTTACGAGTATGGTTACATTTCAAAATACTTTGAAATTAGTTCCTAGTTGTGTGCAACCAGATCTTAATATTTTTGAATATTAAAGAATTAAAACAAAATAGACTGAGATGGTAAATAATATTATTAAAGCAGTATTTAAAGTTTTTTAGTCATCGTTTATTATTATTTGTGCTTCGAAAGTTATCAGTTTTTTTAGAATTGGTAAATTTAAAATTCTCATTCTTAACTTAGAAATGTTTTGTAATATTTTATGAATGAAGGTGTACAGATAGGTTAATTTTCATGTATAGAGTTAAACAATCATATTTAGTTCCATTTTGTATGACACAGGTACTCATTTAGTAACTCAATGCTCTGATATATGCTTTAAAGTAGTTATAAAATGTAATTATGATTCTTTCAGTACTTTAAATATAACAATTAATAATTAAAATTCTTCTTCATGTAAGTAATACTTAGATATTTCAAATAGAGTAAAAAAATTATTATAAATTATAATTTTTTTATATATTTAATATTAGATATCAATGTATAATAGCATGTTTGCATTATTATTTATTTTTGGATTAAATTTTTTTAGTGTAGCCAAAGTTTATAGTTATACAACAATGCACAAAAAACAAATTAAACAAGTACCCGAGGGCAGAAGTATGACTTCCAGCTCATAAGAAGATGGCATACATATTCACTTACACAACCTCTTTTTAAAGGGGGGGGGGGCTCTTTCATAAACCTCTCAGATAGAACACAAGGTAGAGAACTACTATGTTCGAGCCAGGACTCGAACTTGGGATGCCCAGATCACGGGAAAGACGCGCGAACCCAAGAGGCATATATATGGCTCAAATATTTTTAAAATGCAATGGTGATCTCTATAACTCAAATTTAAAAAAACTTTTTATTGTTCCAGTTAAAGAAATTTAATTTAGCCAGCACTCTGGCACAGAGGTAGTGCGTCTTCCTCGTGATCTGGGTGTCCCGGTCGAGGTATGATTGTCCTTCTGTGTTCTGTATGTGAGTTGTATGAATTCGCCCCCCTGTAGAAAAGGGCTGTGTAAGCGAATGTGATGAGTGTATAGTTAAGTCGTGCTGTTGGTCCTAGTTGGCGCTACTTTAAAAACAAGAGACGCTCATTCAGCTTAAAATTGATGGAGGCTATCAATCGCTTGTCCATGGCAAGTGCCATTAATAACAACAACAATAGAACTATAACTTTATTAATCGTGCTATATATTTGTAATATTTTGAAAAACCGGCTTTCTGGCACAGAGGTAGCGCATCTTCCTCTGTTCTGGGAGTCCCGGTTTGCGCATGGTTGTTCTGTGTGCTATCCGTGAGATGTGTGTTTGTGTCCTCTGTAAAAAGGGGTTGGGAATGCGGCTGTGATGAGTGTGTAGCTAAGTCGTACTTTTGGTTGGCGGTGCTTGAAAAACAAGAGACGCACTCTAGGCTTAAAATCTGCTGATGTTTCAGTAGGGCTTGTCTATGGCAAGTGCCATAAGTAACCACAAAAACAATATTTTGAGAATATTTACTAATGAGACAGATGACTATCTTAATATGAGCTCGTTGAAATGAAAGATTTTCTTATAAAACCTGCAGTAACATCATAATCTAGATCAATCTGTCCTTCCAATCAGAAAATCTTAACCCTGATATATCTTAAAACGCAATGCTGACTTAGTTAAATTTAGAAACAGAATTTTTTTAAACTGAAATTTCGAACCCCATATTCACTCAATCCCCCATAGCGAATCAAAACCATAAACCCACACTTGTCCACATTGTATCTTTCTCCTTAAATTCATTTTATTCCCTTATATCAAACCGGCGGTATCGGATTTTCCCTATTTTTCGAAGCATTATCATACAATGCTCATTTCGGAGTCAAAACTGTCCAATTCATTATCTTCGCAGAAATACTCAAGCTCAAGTGCAATTGATTTCAACCGGAATGTGTGTCAAATGTTGAGCCCAACAAAGCAAATCCCCTTCAAGTCCTCTTTAATCATTTAGATAGAGATGTGGAGAGGTATTGATTCCCTTTAAGGGCGAAGTGAATTGATATCTGACAAGGAATTCCAAGGCTCCACAGATGAGAACCTCCGAGATGGTAGGGAAAAAATCCCTAATAATAAATTAGCTCGATTCTTTTGTTTTGGAGAGATTTATCATGATGGTTTTTCAGGCGGGATCTCTATTAATCATTGTTGAGTCAATTTTTCTCTTAATAAACACCCGGGTGGCTGCGGAGTTTGTTGTTATTGCAGCGTATTGATTATTCGTTGTCCTCTTAAGGCCCCGACGACATATTTCTATTGGAAATCTTTTAAATGGAGCCAAAACAGTGGGAAGAGTTTAAATTATTTCTGAATGACTGCGATATAAATAGCTTTGAAATCTAAGCGAGAAGAGATAATACATTTTGAAGGAGTTATTTTTCATTCTTCCTTCTTTCAAATGATCGCCGCTATTGATTTGCTGTTTTAAGTAAATTGGTTTAAAGAAGTGCTATCTAAAGGAAATATTAGTCTAACGGATTAGCTTTTAGTGTGATTACTAACATAAGTTTAGTTGTATTATTTCTTTTCGGTTTCTATTGTTATTGGAGTTTTTAAGTAGATCCCTTGTGCTATCTATTGCAAAGGTTTTAAAGGTACAACAACAAGAAAATTTCTGCGATTCTTCACAATTAATGGAACCTGTTGTTGGTTTGTATGAAACTTGCCATGAGCAAGTCTCCCGCTGACACAGCAGCACATTTAAGCCAAAAGGAGCGTCTCTTGTTATCGAAGTAGAGCCAACTAGGGCCAAGAGTACGACTTAGCTACTCACTCACTACATTTGCTTGCACAGCCCCTTTTTACAGGGGGGGCACAGTCACACATCTGACGGAAAGAACTCAGAAGAACAACCACGCCCGAACCGGGACTAAGGAAAAAGCGCTACCTCTGTGCCAGAAAGCAGTCATTAATGGAACCTAGAACCCAAAACCACCCTGTGTGTGTGTGTGTGCGCTCGCGCTCGCGTTCGTGCGTGCATGTTCGTGTGTGTGTGTGTGTGTGTGTGTGTGTGTGTGTGTGTGTG
>JAOUZG010036560.1:2520654-2549405 GCA_026289955.1 Argiope argentata
GTGTGTGTGTGTGTGTGTGTGTGTGTGTGCGTGTGTGTGTGTGTGTGTGTGTGTGTGTGTGTGTGTGTGTGTGTGTGTGTGTGTGTGTGTGAGGATTCGCCCGTATTATCTTGTGAATGAGAAAAAAGATGTACAGCGCTCGATAAAAGTGTACAGAGTTCGTGTAGTGTTGAGAGTGGTTAAAACAATCTCTCTTAAATCACTTATTTGAATTTATTCGAGGAAAATTACCAAAGATATTGGAAATTACAGTTACGGGTCACAACTACGCAGCTGCAATTCAGCTAATAGAACAGAAAACTGCTTCCAAACACAGAGGTCTCTAATATCTCAGATAGGTTACAGTTTATGTGTTCTAGACTAACACTAAAATCTTCACTACTCTCTAATCATCATGGACAGTCAGGTGATAGTATTTATGCCCAACTTGGAGTGAAAATCTACGACTTTCGTTAAGGTTCGGAAGGCTCTAGACTATCTCGTTTAGTAATGGTGTTAGAGTTTAAATGATGGAATTTTCCAAAACTATTTTTTTTCGCCAAGAATTTTTCTAAAAGGTGGCCAAGTTGCAAAATCACTGGAAATGCCATTTTGATCTAAAATACGCCTGAATTGCGCAATTTTCACTATCAAATCTGAGTATTTCAGATATGTATGAGATATTGCAAGATAAATAAAAATATTTACAAAGTTTGTCACAATAGAATAGTTTTTGTTGATTTTTCAAATCATATTTATAGATTTCTACCAACATTTTGAGCAAAACTCTTTTCTTGAAAACCTATCGACCCGGCAGTTTGAATGCAACCTGAAATAATTACAAAATGTAAGAATGTACATTAATAAAATTTTGAACACAGGTACAGCATGCAGATTCTTATCAACTTTTGATTTATCTGTTGTTCTTATGTCGGTCTGTATTTTCTAATGCATGAAAATGTGATAATTCCCAAACGCAACGGTTTAAATCAAAGAAATTTGGTATGATATTTTTTGAATGCAATTATAGAGTAAATCGGTTTGAAAAAGGGTGGTAAAACACATTTTCTCAAATAGATTCAATAAAAATAGAAAATTCATACCAAATATCTTTTTTTTACGAAGCATTAAAATCAAGATTTGGCACTGAATTAACAAAATTACACGGGAAATTATACGTTTTCAGTAATTTTTCTTATTTATATGAATCAAATATGCAAAATTTATATTTATTAATATAAACATCTTAATTTTGTAATTATATTAATTGTTATTTGTACATCCGAATGTATTTTATTAAAAATTTGACAAAAATCTATTAATTTTGAAGGGAAAGCCACCATCGAATTTCTTGTCTACCTGAAACCAATTATGAATAATAATGTGGTTATGGATAAAAAATGTTTTATAAGAAGTATCCTTATAGAAATATGTTCATTTATTTTCGAATAATTTGCTGTTATTCGTTTTAAAATAGAATTACACGTTCTTCACAAAACTTGATGGAAAAATTAAGGAAATATTTTTATAATACTATTTTTTTATAAACTAAAGAAAATGAAACATATCTCATGACTTGATACTCTCAAAATATAATTAATATATTTGTATAGCAATTATACTGTGGTATTGCCTTTATTAATATCTACGATATTAATAAATCTATAAATCACAGAAACTGAATTCTAACTAAAAGGGAAACCGATTATTAATTTCTCATGTTCTTGGAATACTAATTAGAAATTTGAGTAAACACACACACACGCATACAATACAATTTATGAGCTTCCAATTTATTAAGTCTTCATTTTTTTGTGTTAATAAAGAATAAAAACTCAATATTATTTTCCAAAAATTATTGAGTGCCTGGTCCAGAACATATCTAATTAAATCAAATCTATTTTAATAACTGCCTTGAAATATAAATATTCATATAAAGAATATTAATATTAAATTTATGGTTGCGTGACCACATAATGCATGTTTTCAGCTGTCAAAATTTACATGACTCTATATAAGCATTAATAGGTTATTCATAATAGCTCTATTTTAATATCAATTAATGTTTTTGCCTTTCATATATGGGGTACTAAAATGCAGATTATTGTAAAAATATTTTTAAAAGTTAAATATCGAGATTTTGCTGTGTTTCTTGAATATCGTTTTAGGAATAAAGTCTATCTGATCAAGTGCTAATCTATAACAATACTCTGATTTTTGTGATGAAATTCAAACTAACTCCATTGTAATCAAATAACTTAATAGGTATAAAATTGAGATTAATAGTAAGATAATTATTAATATAAAACTAAGACAGATAGATAAATATACCAAGTGCTTTCTTGTGATATAACTCTGAAGAAATATTATCATTTACATTTTTGTTTCGCAGCGTGTATCGCTTAATTTGCACAGTGTGTGTTTTATAATAGACCCCATTAAATGTATACGAAGGAGAGCCTAAAAATAAAGTAACCTTTGAGGAAAGAAAAAGTTCTTTTAATAATAGAATATTGAAAGGTACATTATTTTTCTAAATAACAACCCTAGACTTCTAAACTTTTTTCACTCAGTGTTTTGCAAGTTATTGTTTAACACTGAATTGGTTCTTTCTTCGGTTAGAAAAATAGGATTTCTGTTGTACTGTAAAAATTTTGCTGCGCATTAATTCCTTCTTTATTGGTAGCAAATGCTATTCTCCCTTGAGCTTCCTTCAGAGGTACAAACAAATGAAAATCGCTTGGAGCCATGTATAAACTGTATGGTGGGTGTTCCGGCACTTTAAATCCCTACACTTCTATTGTTTAAGCTGTCCAAAGACCGAATGTGATTGAGCGTATATTGCTTCTGGATGATATTTCTTCGTAGTTTTCCATGATGTCCGTATCTGAATACAGGTTTTAATTTAGTGTTTTAAAAGTTCTTGGATTCGGTTAGAAAAAGGTTTTTCGGTTGTATCTGTAATCAATTGTGCAGAACATCAAGGACTTCTTCATCGGTTGCAAATGCTATTCCCCTTAACTTCCCTCAGTGGCCTAAACAAATGAAAATCGTTTGGAGCTATGTATGAATTGTATGGTGGGTGTTTCAGCACTTCGAATCCCAAGACCTCTATTGTTTAAGCCGTCAAAAGTCAGAAAGTCGTCGAGCGTAATATTGCTACTGGATGATATTTCTTCGTAGTTTCTCATGATATTTGAATGTGAATGCAGTTTTTAATTTAGCCTAAGTTAGTCTATCTACCATAACCATATCCTCGTCGACTTTCAAATTGTCTCTAGTGGTTAAAATAGATGGCCTTCAAGATCTTTCGTTGTCACATAAAAAGTTTCTTCCTGCTTGAAGGTCTCTATCCATTCTTAGATCTTGCTTCACGATAATCAGTTGTCACCATCAGTTGTTGGGTTTAAAGCAATACGCACACAAAAATCTAATCACTGCTTAATCCATGCCAAAAGTTAACATTTTGCAACTATTATACGTGAATGCAATGTAAGGCGTTGTCTAGATCAGTTTATTTGAGATTATTCGAGAAAGTTCTGGGAAGAACATCTCGCTGGATTCAATATTTTAATTACATTTATATTTAAAATCACTCTCCTATATTTTTGAATTATTTATAATATTGGGTTTATGGACATTTCTTTATACCTATCTCTTCGAACACGCGTCATTTTGACGCTTACTCTTCACAAATACTGACTATGTTTTGCAAAATTTCATATCCTCTTCTAGAAATATTCAGATAATAAAGAAGGGCTTTTTGTCAAAATAGTTTGAAATTGAGGTTCACAATAATATTAATAATTCAAAAAATATTCTAGCATTTTATTTTTCAATATTCTAGCTAAGCAACTGAAATCTTCAAAATTTCTTCGCACTATGATATCAATAGACGCTCTGTGTTTGTTCTTTCACTTTTTGATTATCGGCAACAGTTACTTATTACTTGTTTCATTTGAGATAACGGTATCGGATAACGGATCTAAGTATTGTCGGTTGATCCCTATTAATTATTGATGTGATGTTTGCTTTTTTACTCAGAATTTTACCAAAATTACGATCGCACCGAATTGGCGCATATCCGTCAAGATATGTATAGCAGAAAGAGAATTTTATTATTTTAACGCTTTTGTAGAAAATAGATTTCAATATATATTTTCCTCGCTCAATGAATAAAAATCATTACAAGAGATAAAATAAAAATGCAAGCGGCTTTTGTAATTTTCCTTATAATAATCGAAATGCCTCAAAACGGCGCGTCCCGTAAAAAGAACTTTTTGTATATTATTTAAATACAGTGGCACAATATAAGATTAGTAGAGAAAACAGGATTTTTTCTCTGCTTCGAATTGTTGGAAAATCAGTTTTGACTTATGCCAGTTTCGGTTATAGCCACACATTCGCGGGAGCGATAAGTAATAGACTTTGGCAGTTCTTGCCAGTGGAAAAGCTCCGGTTTTGGTAAAAGTTCAAGAAGGAAAAGCTGAAATATATATCAAATTCAAATAGCTAATACACATTTATATGTATGTGGTTTCTGGCTATTACTATTATTTTTTTCATATTTCTGACTTATTTGTTCTATCTGCTTTAGGACTTTATTTATAGCTTAGGGCAGATACAAATATTGTTTCCAAAAATAAATTCTATGAGTGTTAGTTTGTACTAACAGTAAAATATTATAATACATATACGTGTTTTGTTGCTTTAAATATAGGGCATTTTTTGTTTGCCTGAATGATTTTATGTGCTGCCTACAATGTAAAAATTTCTGAGTTTTTAAATATGTTCAATTTCTTTGAAATATGTTGATATATGTTTAAATTTTATATTCAAATATTTTGAATCATCTTGTTTTGATGAATAGATTTCAATGGTAACTCTTGCCAGTTCAAAATTATTTTCATACTATATATTAATTGTATTTAATTATTAAAATGACGTAGTTCAAAATAAACAAAAGCTGAATTTATTTTAGTTAATCTTTTCTACATATTATTGCCGAAATTCAGAAATTGTCTAAAATAATCAAAATAATCAAAAGATCAATTTATTCTATTAGATAAATTGAAGACAATTGTTTTACTTCTCATAATTCTTAGTTAATCGTAAATGAATAAGTTATTATGTCCAATTAAAGGCAAATTACTCGCTAATGTGCAATATGATAGTAATTATAATTTATACTATAGTGATGTTTTTGTAAACTCGAATCAAATATTTATCTTTCTATATATAATATAATCATTGGAAAAATTAAATTTTAAATTTTAATTTTAATTTAATGAAAATGCTTAAAGAATTTAGCAAAGTAACAACCAGATTATAAAAGAAATGCACTGGTAATTTTCAAATAATATTAATATTTCATTACTGATAGAACTTTCACCATAATTATGAAACTGAAAGTAAAAAATAGACATTGATATAAACATATTATTATTTATTTATTTATTTTCAAATCTGGAATCAAGTAGATAGAATAAATTAATAACCAGAATAGTACATACAATGAAAACATTCGATGCAGTCAAAAAGCATTCCAAAGAGTTTCAATAACTTCGTATTTTGGATTGCATTTTTTTTCCTTTGACGAAAGGAAAAAGACTGTGATACCAGTTTTTTTACGATTAAATGCTCAAGATCATGGGGGATTCAAATATAATACCTAAAACTATATATTAAGCCTTTCTTGGGTATTGGAAAGGTTAAATCCCTCCTACATTATCTAATAGTTTACACAGCGTCAGATAATACACAAATTATCTTCAAAAAAGAAGGGAAAAAAGATGTTATTAGCTTCCAAGCAAAGAATTGCGCAGTTCCAGATGACGTGTGCTTAGACAGTATGGGAAATAATGTACCAAAGAGGGTACAAAATTATAGAAAATGTAGGAAATGTTTCACACAGAGACAAGAAAAGAGGACGCACTTCATATGTGCAGAATGATATACTTTTGTATATTGCAACATGATTCTGATCTTTTCATGGCAAAAAAATTATCAATAAGTTTAATTTTCTTCACGATTGAATAGGGTTTCATAGAAAGTCTATTTCTCAATCCTTAAATTTAAGTGTAAACATAAAGTTCAGCAAAATAAAATTGACGACCTTAAATATTTCAAATATTTTTTACATTTTTGCATCATTTTATATATAACATAACATAACCCCATCCTGTGCCCCCGGTGCCTATAACTCTAAGTTATCTAACCAGTTGGATGAGCACAAGATGGGAGAGAGAGAAAAACAAAAGGAAAAATTTGTTTAAGGAGAAAAAGAAACGATACAACATTCAGGGATTTCCAGAAAGAATGCCATCGGTGTCAAATCTTACACCGATCTTACTTACTGTTTAATTTTTTGCTGAAGTTATAATTGAATTAAGGGGACAAGAATTCTTAAACAAATACTGACTATGGGTTGAACTTACAGGGGAATTAGGTTACCAAATGAAAAGGGGAAAAATTGACAAATTGAAGAGGTCTTGGTATTTATGAATGCGGTTTACTCTGGAGTGGATATTGCCGCGTCATTTTACATAGATCAATATTCCGTTCCAATTTAGGAAACTTTCTTTTTGAGCACAACGAATACGAAAAAAAAAATATCATTAGGATATTTTCACTATATTGTTTGGAATTCAGAATATGGAAAAACGTTGTAGAAATATCATACAATATCTTGTTTTGATATAATTGTCTATAAGTGAAGATAAAATTATTTAGTTTTATCTACACTATCTGAAGATCTTGAACTAATTGCAGAACAAATGCCTTCAAGATAGTATCTACTGGTATTATCATACGCTGGTATTTGTTGTACTATGGTATGCTGGTATATCTTATCCTTGGTTAAGCAGATAGATTTCAAAAAATCCAATGTGTCAAATTAAAATTTTAAAGCGGGAATTTTTAGCTTGTGCAAACATTTTTACGGTTAATATCCTGAATGGAAAGTAAAGAGATATGGATAACTTCGTATTTCACTCCAATCGTCCCTATAAGGAACATATGCTCCATAAAATTATTACGATATCTTCACGATATTGTTTGTGATTCAGAATATGGAAAAACGTCTTGAAATATCATACAATATTTTGTGTTGATAGAATTATCTATAAAAGAAAATAAAATTCCTTAATTTTATTTGGACTATACTGAGCCAACTGCAGACCAGGTACCATCAGAATACGATCTTTAGGTATCATTGCATGCTAGTATCTGCTGTATTATCTTATGCTGGTAATGTGTTGTTTTTGGTTTAGAAGATATTTTTCAAAAAACTGCGCTTAATTATTTCTGTATTTCGGTCAAATCGTACCGAAAGAAAACATTCAAGATAACAAAAGTCATCAACATGACTTTTTGTTAATAACTAAACTTTTGTAATAAATTTAATGATCAAGCCTAATGAAAATCTCATGTTGCAGAGTAGTTCTTAAGCATTCTTCAGACGTTGAAACTTGTAAATGATAGGATACTTCATAATTTTTATAAAGCATTCGAATGCTTTTCAAATAAATTAATTTCAGAGTTAAAGGTAAATAGTCCTCATGTTTCCATCAGAGATTCACGACTCTCAGTTAAAGAAAAGAAACATTTGTGATTCAAAAGTTGTAGTTTTCAAGTTTTGATTGGAATGTATTAATTCACATCTTAAGAATGATACTTCGAGCTGAAAATAATCCTTGGCAGCCATACATTAAAACCATTCTTAATAATTCCGAGTATATGAGTAGATTTCACTAGCAAGGAATATTTCACATTATATATACAATGCTAATAAGCGAGACACATATCCTCCATATTAATATTATATTCTAAACAGAGAATTAAATACGGCATTTGTGAATTTGTTTCCAGTTTGATTAATCATTTTTGAATAATTTATGAGTTCCCTCGGAATATAATTCAACTCATTGTTAGTATATCTATTAATAAATCCTTGGAAACTCCTTAGTAGAGGAGAATGTGACACCTTCATCTGCTATTACTGATTTACGATTTTGAAATAAGGATCAATATATTCTTGAAGGCGAAAAGCAAAAATTTGCTTCACCAATTAGCCAAATTTAGATGCTAAGTTTTTTTTATTTTATATTCGTTGCATTTTAATAAAGTATATTTGCATTAAACAGATGCTTAATTATTTTCTCAATTCGAATAAATATTTATTTTTATCTCTTTATTTATTCCCTTATTGATATCTCACAGGTTTTTCTTTAAGAAGTATATATTTTTTCTTCTTACAAGGTGGTTCAAATTCTGTATAATAAAAGATTGGTTAATAAGGTTCTACTTTATCTTATTATGACATAAATCCTATACCACTGAAGCCCAGTACGGTACATAATATTGTAAGTATTGTGCGATATTGCATTATTTAATATTAAACAGTACTGTATAGTATTGCACATAATTTTCAATATAATACAATATTGTACAATACACGTACAGTACTGGAATGTTTTTATAAAAACCTGTAGTCTCAATTCAAATAAATATACATTTTTATCCTTTTATCTTTTCCCTACGGATATCTCACAGGTTTTTTCAAAGAAGATATTTTTGCTTCTTACAAGGTGGTTCAAATTCTGTATAATAAAAGATTGGTTAATAAGGTTCTACTTTATCTTATTATGACATAAATCCTATACCACTGAAGCACAGTACGGTACATAATATTGTACAGTATTGTGCAATATTATATTATTTAATATTAAACACTACATGGTATTGTACACAATTTTCAGTATAATTGTACAATATACTTGCAGTACTGGAATGTTTTTATAAAAACATGTCGTATGCTAAAAATTAAACACAGTAAAAAATTAAATTTTTCTTGTGTTATATTGAATACCCAGAATATCCCCATATTTTTGCATTTCTTTATTTGCAAGTTTCCATTCACATTTTAGAAAACTTATTAGAAAAACTAATTTAGTTATTGCTATTATTTTTAAGCACGTTATCACACCATTTAATGAAAATGTAAATGATTTAAGATTCTGCACGTTGCCAAAATTATAAATGGAAATATTATTTTAATTCGTTTAGAGACTGACAACATCTTGTAAGATAAGATAACATTTTAAATTCGAAACAGACTCTGAGAGGAAAATATTAAGAAACCTTCCTTAATGTCTAAGTATAGAGGTTGGAAAAACTTATTTATAGATACTTATATTTAATATTAATTTGACTTTAAATTAATTTTTTCAAATATTATTCATGATGTTTCATGAATAATATTTTTAAATTTTCAGTAGATTCATTCACGCGACTTCATATCTACGTCTTCATTCATCAGATTTTTTTTATTAGCTATGAGATAAAATAAATAAATGGAAATAATAAGTACAGATTTCAGTAAAAATAAGTTATTTTAAGCTATGTAATCATTTTTACATTAAAATTTAAAGATATTTCAAATATGCATAAAAAATGAATAGAAATTTTATAATATATTTCTCTTAAAACACGAAATATAATATATAATCGCTGTTGACTTTTCAGTCTCTAAATTTCTCGTGAATCATTATCAAAACTCATTGAAAATAACAGAATTTTCGTTATGAAATTAAACTATTTACTTTACTGTTAATATATCATCTTAATTAATTTATATTTGAATTGCTTTTATTTCTATACTAAGCCAAGCCGAAAATCTGCAAATATGAATGTATAAGTATATACTTCAATTAAGTGACTATTAGGCTAAAAGCTTAAAGAAGCTGCAATTATTCATCAAATGAATGTCCTCTCACACTGGAACCCCTTATCGATCTTTGGGTCGGCGTCCTGACATAAGGGTAGCGTGTCTACCCCGAGAGATGGGTATCCCGGGTTCGAGTCCCGGTTCGAGCATTGGTGTTCTTCTGTGTTCTATATGTAAGGTGTGTGAATGTGTACCCCTGTAAAAAGAGGTTATGAAAGCGACTGTGATGAGTGAGTTGCTAAGTTGTACTCCTGGGCCTAGTTGGTGCTACTTCAAAACAAAAGGCGCTCAATTTTTCTTAAAAATCGCTGATGCCTTGGCGAAGCTTGTATACGGCAATTGCCATTAATAAAAACAACAACATCGATCTCTGATGTAGTATTATAAATTTTAAGATACAGTTAAAAGGAAATTAATGATTATGAAGTCATCAATTATTTTCATATATCTCTTTTCATAGATTAAGGCAATTGAAAACTGTAATTAAATCCAACTGAATCCAAAACAATTTCTAATCCACGTGACTTGATTTTATCTTTATCTCCATTCACCCCCATAAAAATTCATGAATCTAATTAACCTTTTTATTGCTATTAAAAGTTATAAAAAAATAACCCCTCCAAATATCGTAAATTTTCATTAATAATTTTTTTCGATTTCGTAGATCGCAAATTAAAGAAGGAGCGTAAGATTGGAAGTCACCGAAAAGTCCCATCAAAATAATTTATGAGGTACAAGAATTTCGCGTGCAAACGTCATGTCCAATCAAGTTAATGCTAAGATACCGCAAAAGAAGCACGGCAAATAAGCAGGATTCCCTCTTATTAATGATCTCGAAACAGTGACAGCGAAAGAGAAATGTGGGATTCCTGTAACCGCCCAGTTGTCGTCGGGGGGAAGTGGCCCTTTCTTTCAATGAAAAAAAAATCGTTGAAAATTTATTAATGAACTTAAATGCGGATAATTGCCACAGATGGAATTGAAAGAATTCACCACCCATGCTCATTGATTATTTATCAAGTTATAGATCTGGAGATAAGATAGGTCTGATGAATTATCATCAAAAGAAAGATAGAGGTCGAAGACAGTTGCTCTGCTAATGAGCAAATTGATAAAATAAATAATTAATAATATTCTAAAGCACGTGTCTGATCCTGAGGATGGAGGAACAAATACTTTCCGAATAGGGTGAATACTAAATATTTGCGTCGGTATTCTAAACCATAGAAAAGATCATATGAGTTAGACAATTGAAAGTACAACTTGTTTTATTCAATTCCTACTATTAATTAAAGTTCTCCCTATATATATATATATATGTGTGTGTGTATGTGTGTGTATAGATAGATAGATAGATAGATAGATAAATAGATAGATAGATAGATAGAGAGAGAGAGAGAAAGAGAAACTTTTAATTTAATCCTAATTAATTTCCAAACTTTATCTTAATTTAGTCCATAGTAATATCATTCTAAAATATTCTTTTATATCCTGATATATTTCACTCGTACTAGTTAATTAATTCAACAGAAACTTTATAAAATTAATGAATCAACTAAACGCCGGCTACTTTCCTACGTTCCAAGTGTAGGGACAGAAATTAGCCAGCTTAACAAATTCCACTAAAAGAACCCTTGCACGAGCTGTACACGTGATTGACATGTACCGGAGATCTTAAAATCTGAAAGTATAAATTCAGGGGGAAAAATTTATTCAGTTTTTTTGACATTTTGTGTTGTGCACGTCACTTTCGTTTGTAAATAAGGCTTTCTTCCCGTGATGAAATAAAAAGAACTAAAAATTCAACCTGTCTTCTACATGATTTCGGCGACGACTCTTCCATCTGCTCTCAACGAATTATATATATATATATATATATATATATATATATATATATCCTGATCCATTCCACTTGTTCTAATTAATTCATTCAACAGAAACTATGTAAAATTGCTGAATTGGCTAAAGTCGACAGTTCCCACTCTCTGAGTGAAAGTTTGAAAATTGGAGAGCTAAACAAAATACTTTCTAAAAGATCCCTTGCCTGATTAAGTGCGTGTCAAGGAAATCCCTATCGAAAAATCTCATTGTATATAAGCACTATGGTAATCTTATCCCTATCAAAATCTTATGGTATTTAAGACCAGGGATGATGAATTCCCTTTCTCTTTTAAACTTCTCATTTTGTGCCGTGCTGTGAGCGGACGCGCCTTATATATATATATATATATATATATATATAATATTATATTATATTCTATATTATAATGACTAATATATACGATCTAGAAAGGAATAATTATATTAATAGTTGCATTTTATTTAGATGCATTTTGAGATTCATTTTCTTTGCTTTTAATTAAAAAAACCCGAAGAAAAATGGAATTTTTATGTTTGATATATCATTAATAATAAATTAAAAAATACGATATAAGGAAAAATTTTAAAAATGACAAAAGTAATATTAAGGAATGTTGTTCTTTAGGAGGGAAAAATATCTTATTAAAAAAAAGTCCATCAATTTTTTGGTAATATTTATCATTTTATTATCATTTTTGAGAATACTGCTGTTAAAATTTTACTTCTTTGTTCAGACAGCATATTCATTAAATAGAAATGAGCTTATTTTCCTATGTTTCATACTTTTATTTGTTTTAGTGGTTTATGTAGTATTTTTATATTTTTTAAAATCCATTTTTGCTTGTATATATAAATAAGAATATATGCAGAATAATTTTAATTTATTGTTCGACAACTATTTTACCAAAATTGTATTTATTTTTTCTTTCAAGGCTAAATTTATTTAATTTTTTTTCCGACCTATCAAATCATTTGTAAATCGCACTATTTGTTTTAGTATAATTTTATGTTTTTTCTTTTTCATTTTGATATTTAATATCTTTTATTTTACTGTTCATGATTATTTATTTTTATTTTACTTTATACATGCATCCTTTTTATTTTTATTTATAAATTTATTCGAAATTTTTAAAAGATCGTTTCAATTTGTTATGTCTTAGTTTCATTCTTTCATGTTTTTCCCTTTTTCTTATTATTCACGATAGACAAATACATTCTTTAAATTATTCTAACTAAAAAATAAGCAAGCATTCCAAAGCCATTTTAAGATATTATAAAATAAACATTATTTTTTAATCTAAATAAACTAAATAATACATAATTTACTAAAGAGTTGTAATTCACAACAGTAAAATTTTCTTTAAGATTTTACAAACAAATGTCAATATTTAATTATGACAAATTTATTTATGCTCTTTCTTGAATTTTATTATCTGTTCACAAACACCATTCTTTAAGAAAATGCAAAGTAAAATTTTTTTTTATATTTTTCTTTATAAAGAATACACAAAGATTTAGTGTTAATGAAGTTCTTCGTAAAAAAGTGGAGATGGACAGGGCAAGCGATAATTGATGAAAATATTTAAAAACCACGAGTTTCTATTTGAAATAAAAATTTACACATTCCGATTATTAGTTTTAGCTGAGAAAAGGGAGAGGGGCACAATTTTTTTCTAATTATTTCAGAAATATTGATAATTAAGACATTGTAAATAAGTAATAGCGTCATCTGATAAATTTTAGTCCTTAGTGGGAGCTTTATTAGCGTTTCAAAGATATAACGCTGGATTGGAAGATTACAATAACCATAATCTTCGGTAACTGGTTTAATCAAAAGCTGAATAAAGATATAAAATTTTGTTAAAATAAATAAACTTAAGAAAAATGTTTTTATTGAATTTATTGCCTATCAGAACTAAAGTTTGAATGTATAGAAATATATACTTACAGATATAATTTTGAAAACTTCTTTTCTATACTTGTGTATGCATTGAGCTGTAAAATGAGTGATCAATATTTAGAATGTCTTTTATATTAACAATATTTTGATATTTTTACGTAATTTTTAAAGTACTAATTAATTATTAATATTTTATATAATTTTTAAAACAAAATCAATATTGAAAAGCAAAGAGAGAATCCGTAAGAAAAATGAAAAATAAATCTCTAATTTTTAAATTATAAGTAAAATTATTACCTCAAATAATACTTTTTTCAAAATTTGGCATTCTTTGCTTTAAATCATAGGTATTGCATAATTATATTATGATCTGATTATATTTATAAAAAAATAATTCATAAAATCTTCCAATTCCCTTTTCCCCACTACTGTGCAAAGTAAATATCACATGATTTATTTTTAAATTCTCATAATTTGAGAGTTTCACTATTACAAACTACAGCATCACAGTATTTCACCAAACCGATGGATGGCGAGCATTTCACAAAGCATTAAGAACCGTCTTCTGGTGAAGGACTGCGGAAACTAATAATGGCGATAAAATATTGAATAGAGCTGAGAGAGTTGCTTTTGGAGTTTTCAAAACTGTATAGGATGGCAAATATTTGATCTTCTTTGTGGAGACTATAGCCGGCGAATTCTATGGAAACTCTTTCTTTTTGTTAAGGTTGCTTTCAACGATTATAACGCAAACATCAGAACTGAAAGAAGAAAAGGGGGGAAAAAAAAGGAAGAAACGTCGCCAATTTTAATCGCCAAAAGATATAAAATGGGTGAATGGGAAAAAATGTTTCGCTTTCGGAACTGATTTATTGTATGTCATTATTTTTATTAGATTAAAATATGGAATGGATGGAGGATATGCACCTGAGAAAAATGAAATTTCATTTATCTTAAGAAGTGTATTTTTTTAAATAAAAAAGATATTATGCTCATTATTTGATTAGGATTTATTAATTTATAACTATTTATGGGTTATATTTTATTCATATATATCCATTAGTTCAATAAAAAATAAATTGAATTGATTCTTTTCAATTTTATTTTAACAATTATTTACTTTTTACTTTATATTCTATCTGAATGGCTTCGTTTTATGTTTAAACAGATGCAATTGTTAAGCAATGTTTCACTTATTTCTAGATGGGTTATGGTTATGGTTTTGTAATATTTTGAATTTTCTCAAATATCATACTATTTTTATTAGCTTAATTGAGAGTCATTTGGATGATTTAATTGTGTTTTCAATCCATATGTGTTGCAGCGCCTGCTAAAAAACTGAGAAATAACGGACTTTTATTCATAATATTTATAAAATAAATATATTATTCATTTTTTATTTTATTCATAATATTTATTGAATATTGCTTTCAATTATTGTTAATTAAAATAAAAATATCTGTTGTTAATTTTAATTAAAATTAAAAAAGTTATATTCTGAACATTAATTAAATTTTTAAAGCTATTTCTCAATTGAAATTTTTTTTAAAAATACTTTTAATTTAAAAACATGTTTAAGAAAAAGAATAGGAATATATCTACCAAATAATAAATAGCATTTGCTGCCTAAATTAAGATAATATAATTTTGGATTAAATTAAACGCTGAAGAAAATATAAATTAAATTGTTTTTTTGTATATTTCTTCACAAACTTAGAAGACGTTATATTAATTTTTTGATAATTTTTAATACAAAACATGTTAAAAACTACAAATTGCTGTAAAATACTTTAAACACTCTATTTTAATTATGTTGTATCATATAATGATTTTATTTGAATGTATTTTTTTGCCTTTAAAGATTTCAAAATGCTATAACAAATTAGATGTGTAATAAAAATACTCATTAATTTAAAAAATTATATATAAAAAAATTTTGTATTATAGTTTTATAGCCAAAATCTCTCGGTGATAACAATTCATTTCATTTCCATACTTCGTATATCAAAAAGTTAAATTCTTAAATTAAGCGTCTCAAAAAGGAATTATAAGAAACTTTATATTACAAGATTTAGATAATAAAAATTGAAACATATCCCAATAATGTTTAAAGTGAAATATTTCAATAGAATAGTAATAACATTCACATAAATAATCTCTTAAAAATTTTATAAAATATAAAATGCTGTCAAATCGCCTTATTTTTCTCGTTATTTCCCTCACCCTCCGGGGAGGACGCCTCAAAATGAATATGAGATGCTTCCAGCATGTTTATTGAGTTCCACCATCTTGAAGGGTACACAAATAGATGGGGACTATGCTCCTCCCATCGATGACGGGACGTACTTCCTACGGGAAGGGTTGTACCATGGCCGGTGATGCCATGGAGCTTAACCACAGTTGCTGTTGCGGCGGTCCAGTAATTGAGTTTTATGGTTTATCACGTGTATCTTCGGGTGGATCGGAGAGTTTTGTATGACTTACGTCATTTCCTAATTTATATCAGTTCTGATGTTAAAATGTACTCATATTCTCTGATCCAATTCCTAATTTTTATTTGTATATTTAATTCTACACGCTCTCAGAATGTGAGAACTTGATGTATTTACAGTTTTACTGAGAGCGTAAAATTATTTAATGCTTAACACATTCTTTTAAAGATACCTAGATTTCTCTATCCCAAATCCACAAGTATCAAAGAAATCCCTATCAGAATCTCATTGTAAAAACCATCGAAGGGAAAATTTAGGTCTCTTCTTATTTCGTGATGATGCCTGATGTATTCCTTACCACTTACTGTTGTGCATAAATTATGCCTCCCCTCACAATTAAATAAAGTGAAATTTTAAAATTTTCGAAATCTAAAAGCTTTTTCTATTTGCACGCGCAACTGCTAAAATAAATATATCAAATGCAATAAATATATCAATAATTATATATCAAATGCAAAAACTGAAGCGTAAATGTTTTCAGTACAGAGAACTGCGCAAGCAAGGAACGTTTACATATAGCTACAGGCAGTCCCAAGTCAAACCAAAAAAATATATAATACAAGATTATTTTATATTAAGAAATGCCACTAATGCTATATTTTCTTTACAGATGATGCACCAATAATCTTGCATTTATTCAAAGAATATCATGGCTTTCACATAACTAAGCTATTAATGTATATCTCCCCTCAAGGTGCTTATAACTTGGGTCACAAATCACATTGTAAGTAGTTTATTCTTCTCCCTACTTATATAACTACGCGAGTGACAGTTAAGTTGAGGGCCTACAGGAAAGTACATATTAAATTCTTGTGGAAACTAAAACCTAAACGGAAACAAAAATAGTATATTTTGCTTTCAGAAATCAATATGAGTATGCATATTGCATAAAACGATGTGACTTGCACTTGAAAAACTATGATAATGGATACGGCTTGTGAATTTTTTCGTCTAGAGACTCATAAAATAGAATTTTTTTTAATCCAACTTGAACTAGACATTTCATTGAAATATGTATTTATCCACATAAATAATATTAAATGAGCCTGTTCAGGACACTACTAATGAAGAATATAAAGCATGTAAGTAGAATTACTAAAGAAAAAGTTTTTTTTTTATTTTATGCACTTTTTATACGCACTCATTTAACATAGTTTCGGCGAAAAGAAATTCATTTTCGTCATACGTGTTTAAATATATTGATGAAATAACATTTTAACGAATTTCTAAAAACGTGATTTGGTTTGAATTTTGAAAAAAAATAATCCAATTAATATTATAAAAGTTGGAGATACTTAACAATGGTTATATCTCAGATTAAAAATATATTATTATAAATATTTAAAAATTTCATAATAGTTTTTGTAAACCATAATTTTTCTCTATCTTTAAAGATGAACTGCTTATTTGCATTGATGTGCAAATTTTTAATGTGCAAATCTATGGTTTTTGCCCAATATTGATGAAATTTCATACCCAAATTATTCAAAACCAAATGCTGGTTACTATCAATTTGTAAAAGCCAAATTTAATAAAAATATAGTTTGATTAAAAATTAAAAAAAGTTTCGAAATTTTTTAGTATCTAATACATGAGTTTAAGAAACCATTTCTTTCTATTTTTTTCCTTTATATTTTTAAAGAATTTAATTGGATAAAGAATATGTAGCGAAGTATTTATTGTTGCCAGAAAATTCAGAAGAATTTCAAGGTTTTGTCTGATCATTCAATCTCTTGCTTTTTACAATAATAAAAATTAACTTTGAAATATAGAATTATCACTTCCATTTGTATTTCGTATTATATATATATATATATATATATATATATATATATATATATATATATAAAGGTGAATTTCAATTAATATTAAAAACTTTACTTCCAAGAATGTCAGTATTCGGATCGAATAAGTTGGTCGACAATGGCAGCTAATAAATTCAAACATCGAGAGTGTTTTACAATCTTCTTATCGTACTCATTCTAATAAATGTATATGCATAATTTTAACCCTTTGTACTCCAAAAAGTTATCCAATCCATTATTATTGAAGCGATACAAAGACTTTTTTAATTGATCAGAAAATGAAAAATATATAATTGTTTTAGTATGAATTTCCCAATACGTTAATTTATATCTTCTTGCTCCTCTGTAGAAATTGTTAAAATTGGAATTTAAAAAATAAAATAGAATTTTTATATGATGCACTCTTTTGAAGATTTTGCCCAACAGAAAAAGCTTTCATGCGTTAATTGCATGTTATTGGTAAACAATAGTAACAAAACAGTTTATGAAGTAGGAGGGAATGTGTATATTTTTTTTCGTCTAGTTGAACAAAAATTAGGCACAGACTGACAATTACAGTAAAAACAAAAGCAATATTTCCAAAGTTAGTAGATTTAAATCATTGAGTTTTCGAATCAGCACATTTATATAGCTTATAAAAATATTTTCCAACAAGCAATCAATCTTTGACGGTTATTTGGATCCAAATTCCATAACTATCCTCACATTAGGTTATATATCCATGCGCCAAATGTTAACTAACTTTTTTTGTTTTCTAGAAGTCTGTTTTATTCAGAAAACTGTATAAACAGACTTTAACTGAATGGATTTATTCAAAATTTGATAGAAAACTGAAAGTGAGTGTAAAGTCCATGTATCTAATTTCATTTATCAAACTCAAATTCTTTTTCAGCTACTATTACTTATAATTAAAAAAAATGTTTTTTTTTCAAACTTGGTTATGTCTGAATTTCACCAAATATCGAGTACGAATTGTTTTGTATGATTTCTTTCCATTTATATACTTTTCACACCAAAAAAGAAAATAATAATAAATAAATAAGTAATCAGTTGTATTCATTTTAATTTTAATTTCCATGATAATAAGTTTTAGATACTGAAAAATCAGCAAAGCAGTGAAAAAAATCATACTTCCTTAAAGTTCCGCTTTTGTGTTAGATAATATTAAAGCAAACTCATCATAAGTTTTTTTAACACCGATAGTAAACTTTTAATTACATGAACATCAAAATTACTTTAAAAAAAGAATGTTTTTCAACATTATCACGAGCTTATTTTGAATAAATTATTTTAAGGCCTAAACTAACTCGATTACTTTGTATTTTAAAAAAAATTCTTTTGGTCAAAAATAATTATTCGGTATATTTATATAAACATGCTGTGAAAAAAGCAACTTTTGGAGAAACATGTCACGAAAAACCGTTGAGATTATTCACAATCAAAATATGCAGACACATTAGTTATTGGATGGCACCTGCCTGTTTGAAATCGAGATTTTCTTTTCCTTATAAAAAAAAAGAAAATCAGATTTTACTACCTTTCTTTTATGGTATTTCTACCGTCTCGTCTGAAAAACTGTTTTATAACTTGTTATTTCGAGACTATTCTAAAGTGAAAATAAAATATGTAAAGAATTAAACTTTAGAATCTAATAAACATATGATTAAAAAAATCTTAACGCGCAAGTTCATAACTTCTAAAAATAATATAAATTAAAACAATAAGGATGATGGAATAATTTAATAGTTTAAAAAATCGTTTGCATGAAAAAGATTTTGTTATGTTGTTATGAAGTTTATAATTACATTTAAAATACTGGATATTGTTATTCTTTAGAATTAAAAAAACTTACGTTATTTTATGAACTGAAATCTTACGCTATGAATAACGAAAATGCAGGAAGGATAATTTGATTTATAAAATTAAGCTTTACCAGTTTCTCTAATTTTAATAACAGTGATGATATGAAAAGTTGAAATTTCTTAAGCGCAAAATTGAATTCTCCATAAATAGTATTGATGAAAATAGTACTATTTTGAATTGTATAATAAATTATTTAGCTATTTAAAATATCGTTGGAATTTAAAATGGAGTTTGATGTTGTTTATGGAATTGAAAGTGGTTATTTTTTGAAAAAGAAAACGTAATATTTTATTGAAATATATTTCGTTAAATTACCTTTTTTATGTAATTTAAAATATGCTACATATTTCTAAACAAAAATGGCACGCATGTAATCCAAAATGTTTTTAAAACTTTATTTATAAATAGAAGCTTTCTAAATTTTGAATTTTTCATATAATTTTATTAAATTGGGAAAAGATATTACAATGCAGAATTTTACATTTGGTATAGTTTTATCATAAAAATAAATCATACAGTTTGAAGCTTTAATAATTTCTAGATCTCAAAAGATATAAAACATATATTTTAAAAAAAGCAAGGAAAAACCAATATTTGTATCAAGAAATACTACTATTGCTTTCAACGACAAGTATCGCAAACAAAATTATAGGTATATAAAAATGGAAACAGCAAGTAAAATTATACAAAAAAATTCTATCAAAACTATATGCATAAATATATTAAAAAACATTTATATTATTTATCTAATATAAAAAACATTTTTTGTCTCTTAAAATATTCATAAATCATAGGGATTTCTTTACCTAAAATTTAAATATAAAGCTGACTATTTTTTTAATTAAAAAAGTAACAAATTGAATCTTTAGATATATGCTAATAAAAATAGTATGAAAGTAATATATATTCGCCATTACTATTATTTTACCAGCGACACAATAACGTTCATAAAGAAAACTTTTAAAAAATCATATGACCTTTTATATATAATATATGAATGTAAAACAAACACAAATTAAATTTTATGGTTATCGTTTTATTCATTTTACACATAGGAACACATAAATTCAATTTTACATACAAAATTTAATTAAATTTAGTCTTATTCTTACATATAATGTAACAAATGGAAACCTTAAAGAACACATTGAAATTATTTTAAAAAACATATTTTCTAAAATTAAGCACGATTCATGATAATGGATATTGCTTGGGTTATAAACCAAAATATATTGCAAAAAGCATTTGTATGTGCACATCTAGTGCATATAACATTGTATCTGATATATATTTTTTTGAAATGTGTAAAGAAGCATTAAATTTTTCTTACTAAATCTTGCTTTATGAAATCATTTTATGCTCTCCTCTTTTCTTTATTAAAATGTTACAATCTATAATATTACAATATAAAAATAAACAGTACATTTGTTATTTTATTTATCGAAAATATTCACACTATATTTTCCTCTGTATCCAAATAAACTCAGAAACAAAATATGGCAACACTTTAACAATTTTTTTTTCTTATGTTATCAAAACGTATCGAGGCGGAACATTTTAAGAACACGTTAATAAAAGCAATCAAAAGAGTAAAAAAACTCGCCGTGTTATATTTCCCAAAAAAATAAAAAAAAGAGAGAGAATTTACCAAAAAATCATGCAAGCCTTTTTTCTTCTTTAATCCGTTGGAAGTTCGTTAAAAAGTTTCTGTGTGCCCGCAGTTCTCCTAAACTTCCACAACAAACTTCATTCCCCAGAAGAGAATTTCTTTACCACTTCCCATACGGACAGACATACCGACTCCCTTTTCCTTTCAGGGTCGGTATTTTTACCAACTTTTTCATCGCAAGACATCCCACTCACCCCTCGCCCCCATCCTTTAGAACGAAACATAGCCAGCAATTATCCTGAGAGTCAGCTCCCCTTACTTTAATCGTATCCTAAGACCATGGCTGAAGAGGACAAAAAACGAACAAAAGGATGATAGGACAAGAAACAAGGGAATAAGGAGTCAGGCGAAAGGAGTAATTAGCTGACATGTTACGATTGGAAAATAACTGGAGTTTTCGTTTTTGTTTCCTATTCCACTACACCCCCCTCCTTTGGTACTTCTTGATTCTACCCCCCCCCCTCCTTCCCTGTTGTCCTGTTCCACAGCTGTTCGAACGCCAATAACCTTTCGATTTGTTTTTCCGAGTCAAAGCAAAGAGAATTTGTTTTGTAGCTTATCCTTTGGTTGATTGCGATTTCTATGTCTTTGGTTGGACCTTCAGGTTTTTATGTTCGGAGTACCGAACTGTAACATTTGAAGATATTTCTCTCTTTTTATTTGTACCTGTTTATTTATTTATTTAATGTCATTGGATGAAACTAATATTTTTTTTCTCCCTTGTTCTTTGTTGGACAGTACAAACGGTATTGAATGGATTTTTAGCATTTATATGAATACACGGTGAAGTAAAATTACGTCCAAAAATTCTCTATATCTAGGTGCAATCAGTTGTATTTGTTATAAATTCGCTATCTTTGCTACTAATAAAAGTGTGTGTGCATGCGTGCATATGTGAGTGTATTATAACATTTCGTGCATGAAATTTCATATATTTTTATTTCTCGTCATTTTGTTAATAACTGATCTGATCTATTGGAAATTTTATATTTAAAATGATGATCTAAAATTATGGTGGAAAATTCAGTTTTATTGATGCTCTACATATTAGTTAAATTTCTCATTTCAAAAGTATCCCAATCCATTTTGACTCTTATTTAACCCTGACTTATCTTTGAAAAGGTAGATCAAATTATAATTCTGGAATACCAAAAAAAAAAAAAAAAACTTTTATTACAATGTATGCACCAAATTTTAAAATATTTCTTGATTTATTTTGTTTTAGTTTAATTTGATAAATAGCTTGATAGTTATTCGAGCCAAGTTTCTCGCAATTTTTTGAATAACTGATAAGTTTAGTTTAGTTATATTAACGACCCATTGTAAACCAATAAGAGGGTTGTTTTTGAACGAACCTCGTAATTCTGAGCCCTGGTCAGATGACGAGGATGACTCTTGGGCTGGCACCTCCTCTCCACACCATTCCACAACAGTGGGAGGCTATAACAGTTTTGCTATAACAGTTTTAACGTGAAACTGACCCCTTTATACAATGGGTTTTCTGTGGAATTGGGTCTCGAATTCGAAACCCTACGACCTTGAACCTTAAACTAGACCCTACCATCAGGTCACCGCATCCTTTGAAGTGACAGTATAATGGCTATTAGCCTATTATATTATTTTTATCCTTTTATTTCGTATGTTATCCCTATAAAACTATTTCATTTTATTTCATGCTTAATCTATATTTAATTTAAATTTATTTTATAAATATAGATGATATCAAAAAGTAAAAACATAAACATGGAAATTTTTCGCATCCTCTATTAAATCTATATTTAATACACATGGTGAAATTGAATAGTAAAACTCAAACTCTGTCTAGAATTTGCTATAAATTTAATTATATATTTCACTTTCCCTTATTTTTTTCAAATTTTGAGCTGTATAGACATAAAGAACAGAAAATCATGGTGAATAATTCAAAGAAAAGTACAATTCTATAAAAAATATGATACTCTTTTAATTAGAACGGAATTCGAAAGTTTATTTTATATTAAAATACTTTCTTCGACAGCTTGCAAAAAACATAAACAAGAACAACAATGCAAAATTTATTTGTACTATTAGCTTACTTTTAAACGTGCGAGAACATAAAAAAATAACAACATAGATTATATTAAAAGCTTTTCAAAATCTATAAAATATATTTATAAGTAAGCTTATATTTTACAATAATATAATAATTTCGAAAGCAACTATTTCGAAATATAAAATTAATTTGCTATCTATATTCTTGAATTGAAAAAGCAGATTTCTTTATAATTGAAATCAAAGTTGATTAAATTTCTTCGCTTTTTTTCAAAATAAAGTAAAAGCTTTAAAATTCTCTCAAATGAAATAAAAAATTACAAAAATTTAACTATAAACATATTTTACTTTATGAAAGAAACATTTTCAATATATTTATTAATATTGTAGAAATATCTGAAATTGTGCTCTTTTCGACGAACAATATTCTAAACTAATTAAACTAAACTAAAACAATATTCTTTTTCAAATAAAGCACATCGTTAATAAGCTAAGGACGAATAAGTTTTTATTAATATTTCACTTTTAATTTATGAAACTAATAGAAAAAAAACTATTTAAAAATACATTTTAGAATTCGGTAAACGCATGAAAAAATTATTAATGATTTATTTCATGGAAATACTTTAAATGTTTTTTACTATTAAGTTTTGAACCCTGAATAAAACTTTAATTAAGTGAGACGAAGGAAGACAAATCAAGGGGAAAACATATTTCCTCAATATTTAATTTAAAAGATTATATGAATATTTGTTGTTGTTGTTGCTGTTGCACTTAATATATCAAAAAAGATTTTTTCCCTTTAATTTATAAACTAAGATTTTTATATGTTATCTTATAATAATATTTTTTTATTTATTGTATATTCATATTATTTATTCATTATTTCTTTATTAGCTTTTTAACTAAATGATCGTTAAAAATTAAGCATTATGTATCTCAAGAAACTTAACAGCTGATTCTTCATTATAATATTTGCATTATTATACTCTGCTATTTTAAAAGTTTTTCATCATTCTTTTTAACAAATTTCATATACAGACGCTGATTGCTTGGCGATTGAAAAGCAAAAGCAAATGAGAGAGAGAGAGAGAGAGAGAAAGAGAGAGAGAATAATGATAACAATAATGGTAAAAGTCAGAATAGGTGAGATTTCAGCACAGTAGATGAGAAAAGATTAAATTTACAATGAATACTCAAAAAATGGTTTCATTAGTTCAAAATTTTCTTAGTGTTATAGAAATCAAATGAGAACTGAATAATGTGCTACATGAATACCACAGGAAATATTATTTTATTGATAAACATGAGAGCTATATATTCGATGATTTTACATTAGTGTATAAAATATTACATTGGCAACTTTTTTCCGGAATTCATCCTTTTATATTTTTAATAGTTTGTACATAAAATCTGGAATTTCATTCCATTCGTTAGTTATAACTACTGAGACCTTAAAACAAGAAAAGAAATAGTACAACTACTCTGTATATTTTTATTTAATTCCCTTCCATCAATGCATTTATAGAATTTAAGAAATTTTTCACTCTCATCGACTCGTGTCTACTTTTATACCCTCTTATAAATTAGGCTGTGGTGGGAAATAACAAAATAATAGTATTAATAAATAATAAATGCTAGAATCCCATCCCATCCAAGCCCTGGTAATCATGCCACAAATGTAGAAGCATAACGTAAACAATTTTAAAATGCTGTCGAAATATAATTAATGATTTAATTATTTATTTATATCATAATCCATTCTTAAGAAATAAAAAACCGAGATTTCTATTTTGATATGCAAATTTTTCATTATTTATCATAGATGGAATAAATATTGAAAATGTAGGTGAAATAATTTATAAGTTAAAGGTAACAAATAATTTTCATTTATAGCATATATGAGCTTGTTGATAAAAAAAATTATTTTCAGTAATAATAGGTCCATAATGTAAGGATGATGCAAATATATTATCTTTTATTTAGTTATAGATATATAAATATAAAAAGGTTTGAATAGGTTTAACAGAATACTTTTTCTAATAAAGATATGTAGAAAGCTTCTAAATATAAAATTTATTACTTATACTGTCGATAGTAAGTTTTTCAGGTTTAATAATATATCTGAGATTAAAAGCTGAAATAAAAAGTTCACCCATCGTTAGCTGGAATTTAAAAGTTCATCCATCAAGGACAGGAGAACTTGCTATGTGACATTCTTAATCAATTCTATATCAACTTTATGTGACATTCACATGTTAAATCCTATGTGACATCCTTAGTTCCGTTTTATGCAGGATGGTTCAAAATTCACACATCCAGGATCGGACAACTTGCAGTTAAATGTTATGTGACATTCTTTGTTCCGTATTATACAGGATGATTCAAAAGTTCATCCATCAAGGATAGACAACTTTCTGTTATATATTATATGGCATTCTTAGTTTCGATTTATACAAGGTGATTCAAAAGTTCAAGTATCGAGGATCTGTTGGTTAAGTCTCGGCTTCAGAACTGGAGGGTTTAAGGCCGTCGAGGCCAAACGACTTCCCCCTAGTATGGTGTTGAAATTTGGAAAAGGTACGCCGTCTCAGGTATCATCCCAAACTAACTCTAGTGTTGCTTTAATACAAAGTGATGTTAATATAACTAAACTGAACTGAATTGTCAAAAGATCGTTTTCCATTGATTGTTTTATTGGATGTATAAAGTGACAATTTGTTCAATTTTAAATTCCCACAGTATGCATATTAATCTATTAATATCTCTTACAATAAGGCTATAAAATTATATTAATAGTTGAATGCATATATTTTATATATTAATAGCTTACTATATAATTTAATTTAATGGTGACGATAGACATTTCATTCAAAACACTTAAGAAAAGATAATTACTACTCCTTTGCTCAATATATTAAAAGAAACCGAAATGACCTAGTAGCATAAATAATGAAAAATAATAATAAAAAGATGAAAATAGCACACTTCATATTCTAAACCAACTCAAAAATAAACTTGATGAAACCGGTTTCTTAGCAAAACTAGATGAAAAAACAAGATATAAATCCTAGTGAATCCTCAACAAATCCAATCTCGCCCAGCTTTCTTATTGAATATTTGATGGACATATATGGGCCTTATCCGGAAAAGGATCATTCCACTCACTCACCATATATTACAAGGCATGAAGCCTAAAAATAGGTCCCTAAGCGACAAGAAAGCGTTTAAAAACCGTGAATGTCTAAAAAGATAATCTACGCCCAAAAACGACAGAACATAACACAGAGTGATAGATAGACAGTCAGTTGCCCGCGGAAAGTGGACCAGTTGGAAGTAACCCGGTGTTTAAAGATGGGTGTCAAATTGTATGCTGAAGAAATGGTGTTATAATAGTCTTTAAATTGCAATGGAGACTTGCAATTTGGCGGGAGGAACTCGGACCATTACTTGCTAAACGCGTGAAAACGCCTGTAATTTTCCAACTCCCACCAGAATTGGGGTGAAAAATTCAAATTCCGTACCTTGGGTACACACGCCCGGTTTAAGTGGGTGGGATTTAACGGATACGGTAATCTCCGTGATAAGATGTCCGGTGATGGGAGGTCATTATCTCGCCTTTCCCTTCCAACTCAATGAGTGTTTTTTTTAGTCTGCAACGCTATCGTGCTGGAAGAAATAATTATCCCTAACCATTCTTATGGGAATGTTATTATAATATTGTTCAGAAATATCAATATTCTAAGATGAACTTTAAGCTTCCCTAAGTGCTTTAAAAAATTAAACACAGTTAATGAGAATCGTGTTTCGTGTTTTTGAAGTTTTATAGCTTTACTGCAATGGTTTGTGGAATTTATGATTTATCTCACGGAACGCGATTATTAACCAAGGGCACGTGTATTTAAGATATCCGAACATGTTAAAAATATCAAATTTCACTATTTTTTTTTCATTGTATAGATGAGTCTTTGAGTTGAAAATAATGACTTGAGTTCAGTACTACTGATGGTACCAAATAATCTTAGGACTCTGAAGGACATCATGTCTAAAATTGTCAATTTTTTGCCAACTGTTTGAAAGTTTGTAGAGGAGGAGATGGTCAGTATATGGCCACTTTGGGGCCAATTATATAGAAGAGAATATCAGTTTGATAGATTCGGTCAATATAAGGATGGACATTGCTACAGTCTATAATTGGCCACAATAAATCCTGCCGATACTGGTACGTTGAATGGTCTGCTGTACACAAGAAGAAGATGAGTTTTTAAGCTATCTAAAACAGGTTTACTTTTATTTCTACGTTAATTAGAACTTAAGATATTAATATTTTTGTTATGATCATTTAGCCGGAAATGGATATTTAAATAACCGAAAATACCGATTTAAAGAGCTAAAAATATATTAAAAATCTGTATAAACAAAAATTAAGTTTTAAATATGGAGCATTTTTTGCACTGAAAAATTCAAAATGCCATAATGGTCCTGTACAGATATATACCATAGTAATATACAAATATAAGTACATATCAGGGTCCCGTACAATAATCTGTATAATATATACTATGATCTTGTGAACATGCATGCCTATATTATAAATTATGACAAAAGTAAAACTTCCTCTTGCTGATACAGCGCTTAAATTCGGAATGCTTGTTCATATGTCGTACTTTTTATCTTATTGCGATTCATTTATATGACGACGCTTTTGGGCAATCCTTATAGAAAGTCAAAATAAAGTATTTAAAACACCAAATTAACGAAATAAAATATGATTATGTGAAGCACAAAATTTGCACAGAAGGGGAATTTTGAATCTATTATGGATCATATATTATTTTTAGAATTAATTTTAAAGAAACTTAAGTTTGTAAATGGAGATGCTTTCACAGAGAATGTCACCTCCAGTATATATTGTGATATTTGCTTCCCTACAAAATTACCATCATGTTGCTTTAAAAAATATATGGATTTTAGAAAACAAGGGCTGGTTGAATCTTAGTAAGCAATATGCATAATTTAATATTATAAAGAAATGAATTCGTAATTAAAAAAAATGTTATTCATATGTTAAATAACCTTTGCATTTCCCGTATTGTCATTTTTCTGATATATGAAGTAAATTAGATAGATGATTAAATGTTATGAAATATAGGTAGCATTCGAGATTTGATGTTAATTAGCTTAAAATCAATTAATGAGTGCTGAAAATTTATTCAGAAATATTGCGTATACTGAAATATACTTGCAATGGCTTTTAATTATGGCTTTGAGAACAAATATCGCCAATCATTAATAATGTACCGTATAAATGTAACATAAATAATAAACCCAAATTATCATTGTAACATCATAACTAAAGAATATATTTGATACGATATTATGATGTTATATATATATATATATATATATATATATATATATATAT
>JAOUZG010036560.1:2549805-2560774 GCA_026289955.1 Argiope argentata
TATATATATATATATATATATATATATATATATATAATATTGTAAATAGCATGCGCAACTAAGCAAATGTAAAAAAAGATAAGATTTTTAATTTATTTAAACACATACAATTTAGCAAAATTTATTTATCTCAGAAATTAGTGATTATCATTTATGCATTTTGATTATCATTTTTATCATGAATAATTTTAATTATGACATTGAGAGCAAATATCAGTAATCGTTAATAATATACCGTATAAATGTGACATAAATAATTAACCCAAATTATCATTGTCTCATCATAATTAAAGAATATTTTCTTTTATATAGATATCAAGTCATTAACAATGACTTCCATGTCAAAAATTCATTCGCCCAAAGAATTTATTTTCTGAAGTACGTTCCGAGTAAAATTTGTACCGATAAATTATTTATGCTGTGTACACACCAATGCATTCCACTCGGGAGCAATACCTCAAATACTGAAATGAGAAATTTTCGGTTCGGTGGTTGATTCTCGCTTAGTTAGTGATTGTAACAATATTGTAAGTGTGAATTACTTCGATTGTAATGTGGCTGATTTTCCCATTTGGAGGGTTGTAAAGAGGATTCCTCCTATAATGTAGAGTTATGGCCTGTAGAATTCAACCTTTCTCTTTTCCTTCTTTCTGTTGTGACTGTTATAGTTCAAATTATACTATGGAAAATTGGGGTGACATCCTTTTGACCAGAAGTGGTTTATTGAATTAAGGCATAATAAATACGAAAACAGGGTATTGTATAATTCAAAAACCTTTAGGCCTAGTGTGGTTTAGAATCGTGTATATATTGTGATCGGTCTAATTTCTAGAGATTTTCATCAAACGAATCACAAATGTGGGCCAGTTTCATATGAAGGTATAAAAGCAACCTTTTATACATATATTATAACTAAACCGAAAATATTAGGTTAGGGAAAAGAAATCCATTATTATTTTACAGCCCTCTACCGAGAAAATAATGGATTTCTTTCCATTATTTTCTTTCCATTTGGAATTTCGAAAAATAATGGAAAGAAATCCATTATTTTTTCGGCAGATGGCTGTAAAATAATAATGGATTTCTTTTTCCCCAACCTAAAATTTCTCGGTTTATAACTAGAAGATCGCTTTGAACAAAAAACTGATGGTAATTTCTTTGTTATACATCAAGAATGTTTAATTACATCAATAGGTGAAAGTACCATTCATAAAAATTAAGCCATCACAACTTTTCGTTTTTGAAAATGTAAATATTCTTTGCTTTTACACTTATGTCATTCGATTGATTTGACTAAAATCAAGATGTGGTGGAGGAATGAAAGTTTTTTTTAATCAAAGTATCAAAATTTATAAAAACGATAATTTTCATTTAATAATTTTCTAGAATATCTAAATTTGTAGCAAATTTTTTTCGTTGTGCAATTTTTTACATCTAAATATTTAATATTCAATCTTCTAGCTTGCTGCGTATCGTTTATTTTAGTAGTGAAATCATTAAAAACCAATAGGCATAGCTTTTTTTTGAAAATAACAATGATTAGTTGACTTATCTTATCAGTCTACAGATAGTTTTGTTCATCTATTTAGATTTATCCGTAAATGTATGAAACATATATTAATATTAATTTGAGAGGGAAATAATAAACAAGCAATAGATATTAGAAATGGACATCAGAATCAATTCTCAAATCAATTGAATCAAGAGATTAAATCTATTCAAAGAATTTAACCAAATCAGTCATATATCATTTTCCAATTACTTCATACATCATCTTATAAGAGCTTAAAATAATATTAAATTACAATCAAGACAGTTTTTATGAAGTTTTGAGACAAAAATAATCTGATGAATCAAATAAAAATGTCTCTACTGACTCAGTAAAAGGAAATGAATCCAATGGTTTGAATAAATGAAACAAATCCAATGATTCATTGAGTCATGTCAATCCAGTGATTCGAACAAATCAAACCAAATCCAATGACTCATTAAATCATGTGAATCCAATGATTTGAATAAATCAAACCAAATACAATGACTCATTAAAGCTTGTGAATCCAATGATTTAAACAAATCAAACCAAATGAGTCATGCATCTTAAAATTGAAATTTTTTTCTATTTTTAGGAAAGTTCTTTGTTATCTCCACTCATCCATTGTCTAAAGGTTAAATTACTTTAATTTCTTGGATATTATACAACATAATATCAAAGCTTTATTTTCAGAGATATTATCTTCATTACGAAATTTTTCATGCAAATTTATTCATGTGAACTTTTTTATTCTTTTTGATAAGCTGAACAAATAGAGTTTTTATCACTGTGATTAGTTATAAGTGGATTTGGCATGAATATTCATGGATATAGCATGAATATTCATTTGAAAGTATTTTTTATCAGTTTTAAAAATATTCAAAATAATAATATTTTTAGATTATGATAGTAAAGAATTCAACATAAATAAGAAAACAATTTCGGAAAAGCTTAACTTGCATTTAATAAATGAAATTCAGAAAAATGAAAATCTAAAATTATATTTTGTTTCCAAAAATAATCCCTAAAAGTACGTTCTTAACAAAAGTAACTAAAAATGATTACATTCTTTTTAAAAATATTCAGTCCCAAAAAAATTTTAAAATTTTTCTGAAAAAAAATTGAGAGAGATTTATGTTTATAAGTGTTATATAACATGATCTATTTTACAAAGGGCTTAACATCAGACTCTAAATTTATCTAGAATTATTTCCGGACACTGAAAAATTAAACAATTTTTTTAAAATCATTTATAATACGTTCAACAAACATTCCTCATGATATCTAGGGATTATTATAAAAGCAGTGCTGAATTTATTACTTGCGAACATTTTATTAATTTATTTTAAAGAATTAACTAAGAATAACGTTTTTTCCCCCTTAGTTAAAATAAAATATTAAATTGATGAGAAATACAAGTATTCTTATTCTCAAACCTAATCTTTTCATTTTTTTCCCATTGATATAAAACAAAACTAATTATCATTATTTCAAAAATGTTACTTTTTAAGAATGTAATTTATTTTCCTTCATAAAGAACATGAAAATGATGTCTTATTGTGTTTTTATTACGCAAACATTTTTATTCTTTTTCGATTACAAGAGAGAACATAGAACGATGCAGTGGTTGCATCAAAATATTGGAGATTAAAATAACTATTCGCATTCGAATTTTTGAATAAAATGATTAAAAATGAAAGAAGAAATTGATTTTTTTACCATTCAGATGCAATTATTATTGACTATTCTTATTTTTACAATGTATTAATTCGATGAAATAATGTGTATCTCTGTTAACGAAGAATAAATATAATCCATTCTGAACTTATTTCATTTTATCATGTTTCATTTTTTAGATTAGAGATATAATTAACATTATTTGTATGTATTTGCCTCCCTCCCTCTTGCGCTGTCTTTCTTTCTCACTCTCTCTTTTTCTCGGTTTCTCTCTCACTTTCTATTTCTCTTTTATTTTCTCTTTCTTTTTCTCTGTTCATTTCTCTCTCTTTTTTTTCTCTTTCTCTTTCTCACACTTTCTATTTCTCTTTTATTTTCTCTCTTTTTTCTGTTCCTTTATATATATATATCTCTTTCTTTTCTCTCTCTCACTTTCTTTTTCTCTTTTTCCCTCTTACTTTCTTTTTCTCTTTTCCTCTCTCATTTTCTTTTTCTCTGTTCCTCACTCACTTTCTTTTTCTGTTTTCTTCTCTCACTTTCTTTTTCTCTTTTCCTCTCTCCCTTTCTTTCTCTCTGTTCCTCTCTCACTTTCTTTCTCTCTGTCTCTTTCTCACACTTTCTCTCTGTTCCTCTCTCTCTGTCTCTCTCTCACACTTTCTCTCTGTTCCCCCCCCCCTCTCTCTCTCTCACACACACACACACACACACACACACACACACACACTTTCTTTCACTTTTTATCGCTGTCACTGTCTCACAATTGTTTTTTCTCTGTCCCTCTCTTACCCTTTCTTTTTCTCTGTCCTCTCTTACACTTTTTTCTCTATCCCTCTCTTACACTTTCTTCCTCTCTCTATCTCTATCTCTCTTGATGTATCTAAAGATGAAATTGTTTTCATATATAATAAAAAGCTACATACACATAATTTTTTATAGTTATTGGACGAAAAGAGGGAGTTTTGGACACGGAAACTATAATTTGTACAAAGAAAAATAATTAGAGACACGTAAATCCATATAGCAATTGAAGAGTAAATGCAACAGAAAATTTTCCTTTCAATGATTTTACTAAGATATTTCGATGAAGAGTTCTTAGTCCCATCTAGACTTAGTAAAATGAATCTTGGGTATCTTTAAGAGAATTTTGTAAGTACTAGAGATTTTTATTCTTTCACTCGGACTGGGAGTAAAAGTTAAAGTTACCAATTTTCTAGGAGGGATGTAAAAAATAATTGAATAAAAAGTGGGAATCGGTTGAGTAAAGAAGAGAACATTTTAAAATGAAATGAACAGAAAATTTAAGATAAAAATTTGCATATTAAATAAAGTTTATTCTGTAATTTAACACATATTATCACATGCATAAATATAAATTCCTATTTTGATGAAAATTGACATAATTATTCTTTGAGGCGATAGAAAAGTGATTGTCAACTTTCTGAAATTCGAACGTTAAATAAAGTATCATTTAGTTCAAAATTAAAAAAAGTTTTAGGTATTTTATATTTGTAGGTATGTTCCAAAATATTAACTATAAAATCAAAAATAAATAAAATGTCATTTAGCTCAAAGGTAAGAAGTTTTAGGCATTTTATATTTACATGTATGCTCCAAAATGTTAAATATTAAAAAAATATAAGTTGTATTGATTAAGTTTCATTTATAGTGTTAACAATTGCATTTTACCGATTTCAACTTTACATTGTCATCATAAAATTCATTCATTTTACTAATTTCCCTATTTCAAATCTCTTGGAGAAGGAAAAATTCATTTTTGATATTATATATGTTTATATCTGAACACTATAACACGAAAATAATTTAAATTGGATGGCAGAAAGTTAATAGATAGTATTGCGACTACATTTATAGATTTCTGGAAAAATTTGAATGGAATTTATTTATGGAAAATCTGTCTTTTTGATTTCAATAACTACAAAAAGTAAAGAACTTGGTAAATAAAATAACACATCTAAAGCACACCTTTAAACATATAAATCTTTGAAATCTAAAATATAGATATTTATGAAATGTTGAATCAAATCTGACAAATTTTTGCCCATATATCCATTTGTACTTTCTCATGAATGCAAACGTACTGATTTAACCTATCCAGCCCTGAATGTTTAAAACGTGAAATAAAAAAATGATAAAAATTAGTTTTAAGGTTCACCAACAGAACATCCACATTTAATTTCATCTCATTTTCACCACGGATATAGGAAAAAAAGTCGTAGCAAAGGCCACTATTAGGTTTGAAAAGAAATGAAAACTAAGAACTTAAAATACCGAGGTAGCAAATGTCACCAGGAGGGTCAAAAGGGTTAAGCAAAAAACAAAGAATCGATATATTATTTTCTGATTACATATATAGTTTTGTGTCAAATTTTGATATCAATTGATCTATAAAAAAGGGTCCAAAATACATATTCCCCACATAGATTCACTAAGAATAAAAACTCATGCCAAAAATATATATATCTCTATTATCATTCAAGTTATTCATAACCATAACCAATGTCCACAGTTTTATGCAGAGGGGAAGTTAAAATATCTTTATTGAAGAGTAGTCTAGAATGGTGTGGGGGGACTAGTCCCGCTAGTAATATCCACTCTAGTCATAATTGTGATTTAGAATTTTACTAGAGCTATTCGATAAATAGAAACGTGGATATGCATTCATTGGCGATATCTAAATGAGATAAATATCTTCCAACAAATTGAGATTTCTGTGGATAAAAATTATGTTTAAAATTTGACAACAATTTACAATTCTGACAGAACGATCACATATTATCATGTCAGAGCATTATGTTGTTTTTAGGATGAAATTTTCGGCGTCAACAAAAATCCGTAGGCTTAAAATAAAAATTTTATTATTTGCACGAGCATCTCAAAAAAATCATATTTAAGTAACGTGTTGCCATTGCATTTACAAAAGCTCTGTTTTTTTTAAAAAAAAGTTAATGACTACAGCAAATAAAACTTAGAAAAATGTCATTTTGAGCACGCGATTATGAGATGAAATAAATAGGATATGGGATTTTTTTTTTGAAACGATAAATGCAAGACGAAGTTTTTGGATTGTTTGTAATATTGAAGTGACTCATTAAATGAAACAATTAAAATGAATAAAAATGCAATTTAACTTGCACGAGCACATAGTGCTTGGTCATTCAAGAAATAATGTTATGACATGGTACATTGAAATATGCATAGCAGATTTCATTTTAATCTTTATTACAATCAATCTTCACATTTTCTTCATGAACTATCAGTCACAAATACAAACGAATATGCAGTCTATTCGAATGAGAATATGCCGACCATTTTGACACTCATCTGTTCAGCAGATAATAAAATGGATCTATTCAGCCCATTGCGTTTTTGAGTTATTGTAGAAAGGCCGGACAAAAATGTCTTTTTTGAGACCGATATGATCAAAAATTTGACAGCTATCTACAATTATATAGAAAAGACCACTTATCAAATTTCTTCTTTCGGTTCGTTGCGTTTTTGAGTGATTGTGTTCGCAGATAAATAGGCATCATTCCGGGAATGATTCTTTCGGTCATGGAAAAGCCAAAGAGTACAGATTTATCAAAAAACTCTACATTTAGATGAAAGTGTGAATTTTTTGACAGTTACAATACTTTATCTTCTATTTCTTTGTGTAAAGAATTCTAAGAATCATTTGAACGCTCAACTGAAATCCAAAAATATCTTATATTAGTTTTGAATATCGTTGAAATGAATCTCAAATGTTTTAGGTTACATGTACGAATTTAACCACTTAACTGATTTGCCCGTGTGCCGTAAGTGCATCGATTTATTGGATTTTAATAGCTGTAAGCTAAAAATAAACCATTCATAATGATTATAATTCAATATGAAAATTACTTCGAATACATAGATATCATGGAAAACATATTTAATTTTTTTTTTTTGATGAAAGCAGATAGCAGAGTCGTGGCCGAAATCATGGAGAAGGCAGGTTGAATTTTTAAGATCTTTTTATTCCATCACGGGAGCAGGCATTATTTACAAGCGAAAGCGACGTGCGCAACACAGACCGACACAACACAGAAGAAAAGCAGAATCGCAAAGTTCGAGATAACATTATTCCAGGACTTAAATACTGTAAATTTTTCGTTGGGAGAATATTTTTTATAGAGCTTATAAAATCAGATTTCGATGGGGATTTCCATGACAGACGCCTAAAAGGCAAGTGAAACACAAGGATCCTTTTAAAGGTATTTTGTTTAGGTCAGCAATTTTCATCTTTCCCACGGAGTGTGAGAAAGTAGCCGGCGTTTAGCTGTTTCAGCAATTTTACGAAGTTTCTGTTGAATTAATTAGCTAGAGCGAGTGGAATGGATCAAGAAATTAGGAGATTATTTGAGAATGATATAACTATGGGCTAAATTAAGGTAGAGCTTTGGATATTAATTGGGGTTTGATTTAATTTTAAAAATATCATTACATAGATAAGTCATGTATTCAATGGATTTCCATTTGAAACAAAATAAGAAAATATTCCTAAAATAGAAGGTGTCATATTACTAGATAGTAAAGAAAATAAAACAGTTAAGGGGTTAATAGCCATTATTATTTTTAATATAGACTAGCCGTATCTGGCAATCATTAATATTCTTGTTTATTCAAAATGTTGGTTTTCTGACTCTTGTTGATATAAAATGTATATCTTTGTAGCTAATTGTACTTGATGAACTGCTGGCTTGTTAGGGATACTAGTAATTTTAATTTTACATTATAATGAAGCAATTATAATATATATTGTTACAAGCGGGCGAACGCCGCTGAAATGCTCCAAAGGAGAAGGCGTTGGCAACGGCTGTGAAAAAGCTTGGCGCCAGCCGAGGTGATTTGGCGAAAAGAATAGTCTGGTAGTCGATGGATTCTTCATGAAGCTCCACGTGTTTCCACGCGCTCGCTCGCCCGGCTATATAAGGGACGAATTGCCGTAATTTCGGCAGTTTAAGTTTTCTCTAGGAAGAGATGCGTCTCGCTGGACTTGCGAATTATTTTTCTCTCTTGTTATTAGTGAGCTGTGTTTATGTTTGCTGTTAACATTGTATTACTGAGCTCGCTGTGACATACTGTTTGCTGTTTATACGATAGCTGTTTTGCAGTCTGTTTTTATTGTGCGTAAGGCTTGTATTTACGCTGTAAATGACTGTTGACTGATGAAGTGTTTTTATATGAAGTTTTACTTTCTCAAGTCATCCTGTAAATACTTGTAAATAGCTGTAAATAAATCTGATTGGGCTGTCATCAAGTAAAAACCATTCAATCCGAACCCGCTATATAAAAACGTAACAATATGATATAAAATTTAATAATAAACTGGGCATCCCAGGCTCAATTCCCGGGTAGGGTAGGGTTGCTCTTCTGCCTACTATCAGCGAGGTGTATGAATGCCTCCCCCCTGTAAAAAAGGGGTTGTGCAAGCAAATGTGATGGGTGTGAAGCTAAGTCGTACTGTTGGCTCTAGTTGGCGCTGGGTACAAGAGATTTCTGAATGGCAAGTGCTAATAGTAACAACAACTACATCAATTATTAACTGTGTGTAATAAAAAAGTATTACTTGAAATAATAACTTATTAAGATAAGAAATTCAAAATATTTTCTGAAACAGGTCTATTCATTGATTAGATTTATTAAAATACAGCAATTTTTTTTGAAAATTATTCAATTTCAAATATATGAAAGAGAGTAAATTAATATTAAGGGTTATTTTTATGATTTTAATTCGACATTAATTCGACAAAATATGATAATTGAAACGAAAATAGCTCTTTCTTATTATAATTGATGCAGATTATAGAAATTGAATTGGAAAATAATTTTCTATAAGTCTAATAGATTTCTTTATATAGATACTGAGTATATTTTGGTTTTATTTTGAATTTACAGACTAGTAATTTTCTTTACAATTTTAGTAATAGGAAAAGTGTTTACAAGTTATAACAAGAAGAATCAGAAATGGTAAGAAAATTTGGTTTGAATAATAATACAAATTTTCCTACTTATCAAAACAATCGTAATTTAATTCAGCCAATATTTTTTTACCATTTGATTTTAATTTAATTTGTTTCTTGTTTGGAAAAGGGGAATTTCGAAATCAATTTTAAATCATTTTCTAATGCACTAGATTTTCTTTTTTTGAAATCTAGTTCAAATGATTATGCTTTATTCTAATATTTTCAGAACTTAATTATAAGTTTATAATTAATTAAATTATATTTTGACTTCATATCAGTAGTGCCACTATATAAAGAAAGAAAGAAAATGATTATATGAGATATTTGCTGCTCATTAAAAAGATAAAAATGGGGTTTTAAGCATATTTCTTGTTCTTTTAATTAGTTTTATTGTTAATTTATGTTTTTTTCTTCTTTAAATTAATTTTTTTTAAAAAATTTAAAAACTCTACAATTTTTTTTAAATCTATCTCTTTTATATGCACAATTAAACTCCACGTCTTTTTATAACGTAAATGATTATATTTACTAACCAAAGTCTTTTAATAGAGATAAATTGGCATTTAATCTGTATTATTCGAGCAATTAAATCGTATTTACATTAACTTTAAAATAAAAAAAATTGTAGAAAACATTCTCATTCAGAATTTCTATTCAAAGAAGACTTGAAAACTTTTCTAAGGGGGATATTCAATCTATTAATATTACAGTTTATGCTAATAAAAAAAAATTCAATTCTTGCTGTTCGTTCGTAATATTATAAGGGTCGTCATTAAACAATAAATTTCAATTTTATTCTTAGTTATAATGTATTTTTGTTTAAAATAAAGTTTATGATTTTCTTTCTTTTACTATTGGTTTATTTAATATCTTTATTGTGTTGCTGTCTGTATCTCATCTTTTTTTTTATTTTGATCTTTATATTTTGTTAAAAACTATCATTATTCTAACTTTAATTCAATAATGAAGATAATTATAAAACATTCTTAATTTCTATTGATAGCTACTACTTGCCTTTAAATTTAAATAGATTTCATAATCCATAGTCTAATAATTTGAAATAAATAATTGAAATTTTTTTCACGATATCCAAAAAATACCCAATTTCACCAAATTCTACATCATTTTGAATAATATGACCCATAAATGCATCAATAATGACCGCTTGACTCCACTTCGCCGTTATTGAAAGAAATCTGAAAAATAGAAAATCTGCGCACAATCTCTGTCACAGTGTCATAGAGTCACTTCTTCCGAATTATTCATTCGATTTTGACCATTTATATTTGAAATTTTTTTTACTTAATTAAATAATTGCACAACTCCTTATTGGCATGAATATGAAAATTTCATTTGTCAATAGATTTTAACAAATGGCTGCCATAGATAAAAAAAATCAAAAGGTTCCATATTTATTTTGTAAATATAATTTAAATATAATTTTTTATTTGGTGCGTTAAAATCATCAAAGATTATAGACATTATTATATTAATACTAATAATACCCTAAGAGAACAACTGGTCACCGAAGGCGCTAAGAGTTAATGGAGAATTTTAAATTTTAATCAAATTCAAAGCCAAATTAAATCCCTTTATTATATGGAATAAAAAGATTTGATAAGGTATACACAAATTAATAATGTATCCTAATATGTATATACTAATTAATAATGTATCCTAATATGCATTACTAACTAATAATGTTTCGTAATATGTATACTCAAACTAATAATGCATCCTAATATGTATACTCAAA
>JAOUZG010036560.1:2561102-2575880 GCA_026289955.1 Argiope argentata
ATTAATAATGTATACACATATTAATAATGTATACACATATTAATAATGTATACACATATTAATAATATATACACATACTAATAAGGCATACACAAATTAGTATTGTATACAGAAACTAATAATGTATACACAAACTATTAATTTATCCAAAAATGTATATGCAAATCTCTAATGCATCCAAAAATGTATATACAAACTAATAAAGTATCCAAAAATGTATATACAAACTAATAAAGTATCCAAATACTGTATACACAAGCTATTAATGTTTAAACGGAAATATTTCAGGGTGTTTATGTTTTATTTATTCGCTAACGCAACATTACATAAAATATGAAAAATTTAGCTCATCAAGAATGTTTAAAAATCCACAACAATCTTCATAAAAATCACAAAGTAAGTGAAAAACTGATTTAACTCTTAATATTTATAAAGATTTTAAGAAGTTAAATAAAAGCGCGTGATAAATACTCAGAAAATACAGTATTCGCTTAGACCAGCATTATTTACTACATTTTCGTGGAAACTAAATATTCCAGAATTCTTTACTACAAATCGGCTTTAGAATGACATATATTGAAACAGTTTCAAATTTATCCCTGGGTATATGTCAGCTCATGTCAAGTAAAAGCATCAATAAAAGTACTTGCTTTGTATGGTTTTATTTTTTCTGGAAGCCCTAGTAGTTTGCCACATTTAACATCGGTATTTTAAATGTTTATATATGAAATCGAAGCGAAAAACATATTCCACTTTCTTTTGATCTTTTCTATGTTTTTATGGTTGACAACGCATTGTTATTTTCTGTAGCGAAACTCTTTTAGAACGATTCTCTTTTTTTTCTACTATCCCCAAGAAAATAATATCAACTCTTTTTTTTTACTATGTAGGATATTTATAGAAATGTTTTTCCTCAAAAATAATTAGCTTTCAGGCCTGGAGGCCTTATTAGAATAGGAAAAGAAGGCTTTCTGAAATATGTTAATTTTTAATATGTTTTATGCAGAAGATAGTTACAAAATAATAAATAATATTCTGAAATTATATAACATTAAAAATATAAATAAAACTCTTTATTGTTCATGGGAGAAATAATAATGTATTGCTAAATTTTTATTTGGTCACTTTACCTTTGATTCTTACTAAACATTTCTAACATTGAATGTGTATTAAACATCTGTGACCTTCATTGTGTTCTAAGCATTTCTGACATTGGATAAATTTGTAACGAAATAAAAATGGCAGCATACGCACATAACAAACAGTCTTATCTAATTTATTAATGGATTTATGAAATTTGAAAAAGATTAAATTTTGATCAATATATCGTAAAATATCCCTCTACATTTTCAATTATGCACGCCACTGTAGTCAAATGGTATTGTTATGGAGACAATGTATATACTTTGAACAACTTATAGTAAAATATAAGTACTCATTTTTATATAAGAGAATTTCTTTCATAGTCAAAGGCTATTGTTGGGGAAATAATTAAATGTTTTCAAGATTCATCTAAAGCAATTGATTTGGTTTTTTCCAGTGAATATGCTATCACACTTTTAAAATATTTATGAAAGAGTCTGGAATTAAGCTAGACAATGGAACGGCAAATGAATGAATATATAATTATAAGAATGAAATAAAACTGTATAAGCGGAATTCGGAAAAATAGAGAATTCCACGCTTTTCTATTGTTACTTTAGTAAAATAGCTCGAATGCGAATGCCTTTCATGACATAAATATTTATCAAATTGCGATATTTCCTTTTAATCACGAAAGTATATAACATTTTATCAATATTTTCAACATATTAATTGAATAGTAAGCTCGAAAAAAAAATTTTGGCTGGTAGATAATAATGTATGCCTTCTCCATCGAATGAAAATCTAACTATGAACAAAATATTTATATTGAAAATACATAGAAAAATGAATAGTAATAATTGAAGAATAGGAATGGATGTTTTTATAATCCCTCATAAAATCAGTAATATTAATGCTACATTTTTTTACATTTTTTAAAAAGTTGAGGTAGAACTATGGCATCATATCTGTTATTTCATCTCAAAATCAGTTGAGATCCAAAACTTTGTTTGCCAGCCAGAAAAATTTTAAATGAAAGTTTAAAAAATATATCATTATTCATACCTATATGCACACATTATAAAGGGATATAGACCAATAGAGAAGTCTCCTGTTTGTTTCAAACCGATTTAAATTCGTTAATGACTTAAATTAATTCAGTCAAATAATGCATTATTTGTATTATTTCTCTAGATGTTTAATTATTTCTAATTATCCCTTTCCTATTTCAAAACAAAATCGCCTGTATTCTATAACAAAATTCTTCTTAAAATAATGCCCAATTATTGGAAATGCATGTAAGATTTTATTCTGACATCTATATCGGGCGAAATAATAAACTCTTCAAAAATCTCAAAGGATAAGATCTTCACATTCCAAAACCCTTCAGATGTACTAATTTCGAACACCAAACGGATAAATCAACTAGGCGGTGCCTTTCATTAGTGTTCGAAACCTCACTCCAATGCATGATTACTCGAAGGAGCATTTTTATCACCCTAAAAATTCACAGGAGAATACAGCAAACGTCAGAACTCTTGGGTCTTATTTTAGTCTCTTTGAGAGACCAAATTAAAACTCGATCACAGAGCAAAACTCCAATACCGACAACTTAACCGTCGGTTAATTATCTTATCTCGCGCCAGGCCTAGATTTGCGCACTTCTAGCACCTTCAAGACGTCTCAACTTGTCTTTCAAATCATTGAGACATTTCACCCTAGGGAGGTGGATCTCTTTCTCTCTCCCCTTCCCGCTCCCGTGTTCCAAAGTATTCGACGCGTTCGTGAAGGCTTTGTCAAGTGCGTGGATTCCAGCGAAGAATCGGAAAAATGAAATCCGATTAGTATATCTTCAAAGGATCGAATAATGACAGGGGGAAGATTCGAAGAGCCGAAGATTGATTTCTCCAGAGGCAAGACGGATTGTGTGAATACTAATGTTTTGTTTAGGGCGTGTGTTTAATTCGTTGAAAAGAAGGGCGAATAGAAGAAACTTTTGTTTGGATTTTTTTCTTCTTTTCTTCAAAGTTGTGTGAAAAGGGAAGGCCTATTTAAAATAATCTGTTTATTTTGGAAATTGTTATGCTAGAAAGCCCCAACTAGCATAGGTATTGCTTTAGAATAATTCTGTTATTCTTAGTTGTGAAACCTAAATTCCCTTCGCAATAAAACAATTTGCCATTATAGCCTACGTAACTGTGAATGTCATCTGTCAAGCTGTTTTGCTTGAATTCTTTTTTCACCTCAATAATGTGGGAAAAAGATGATTTATTTTGGAAATTGTGATGCCAGTAAGTGCCAAAAAAAAACCCCACTTGTCATATGGGAAGTGTCGCTTATCCTTAGCTTATACCACTTGTCGCTTATCCTTAGAGTACGTAAATATACCTTACATCTGTTAGACTGTTCTGTTTGAATTCTCATTTCACTTTAATGAGGGGTGATAAAGAGTTTATTTAGAATAATATGTTTATTTTGGAAATAGTGATGCCAGTAAGAGCCAAAAGACATGCTTATCGTATTGGAATAATTGCGTTATCCTTGTGAAACCTATGAAATTAATATATCTATTGTGAACCCTCTTACCCTTAGAGTACGTAAATATACATTACATCTGCCAAAATGTTTTGTTTGAATTCTTATTTAACCTTAATGATGGGTGAAAAAGAGCTTATTTGTAATAATAGGTTTATTTTGGAAATTGTGTTGCCAATAATAACTAACAGACATACCTTTCGTGTTGGAATAATTACGTTATCCTCACTTATGAAAACTATGCATCCGTTGCTAAACAACTTACCCTTATAGTATGTAAACAGATATGTCATCTGTCAAACTGTTTTGTTTGAATTCCTTTTCCTTCTTAATGATGAGTGAAAAAAATGGTTTATTTAAAATAATCCGTTTATTTTGGAAATTGTAATGCCAGTAAGTGCCAAAAGCCATACTTGTCGTATTAGAAAAATTGCGATATGCTCACTTTTGAAATCTATTCATCCGTTGCGAAACAACTTACCCTTAGAGTACATAAATATGCATGTCATATGTCAAACTGTTATGTTTTTATTCCTTTTTAAATTTAATGATATGTGGAAAAAATGGTTTATTTAAAGTCAGTTTATTTTGGAAACTTTGATGCAAGTAAGTGCCAGCAGACATACTTGTAGTATTGGAATAATTGCGTTAACCTCACTTATGAAACCGATATATCCGTTGCGAAATCACTTAACCTTATAGTGCGGCCTTATAGACATATCATCTGTCAAGCTATTTTGTTTGAATTCCTTTTTCACCTTAATGATGTATGAAAAAATGGTTTATTGAAAATAATCCGTTTATTTTGGAAATCACAATGCCAACAAGAGCCAACATACTTGTCTTTTAGAATAATTGCGTTTTCCTCACTTATGAAACCTATATATCCGTTGCGAAACCACTTAACCTTATAATAAGTAAATATATATGTCACCTATCAAACCGTTTTGTTTGAATTCCTTTTTTACCTTAAAGATGTGAGAAAAAAATGGTTTATTTAAAATAATCCATTTATTTTGGAAATGGTGATGCCAGAAATTGCCAAAAAACATACTTGCCGTATTGGAATAATTGCGTTATGCTCTCTTCTGAAAAACCTATACGTCCATTACGAAATCACTTACCCTTATAGTATGTGAACATACATGTCATCTGTCAAACTTATTTGTTTGATTTCTTTATTCACCATAACGATGTGTGATAAAGGATTACTTATCTAAATTAACCCGCTTATTTTGGAAATTTTTATAACAGAAAGTTCCGTTAAATATTCTTGCCATATTAGAATAACTACGTTAGTCTCATTTACGAAACCGATACGCCCATTTCAGTAAACTAACTTGCCTTTCTGGAATCATAACAAATGTATTTATGATTGTCATTGGTCATACTGTTGTGTGTGATTTTTTTAATCTTAATGATTTGTGAAAAAATGATTGTCTGTAGAAAATAATCTTTGATCATGAAACCTATATGCCCATATAGGTTTCATTTGTGGATCATTGTGATACCAGAAAGTTCCAACAGGCACTCTTGTCATATTAGAACAATTCTGTTACCCTTGTGTATCTTCTTTTAATCTTAATGATTTGTGAAAAAAGAATGATCTATATAAATAATCCTTGATTATGAAAGCTATATGCCCATATAGGATTTGTTTATAGACCATTATGATACCAGAAATTTCCAAAAGGCACGCTTGTCATATTAGAACAATTCTGTTACCCTTGTGTATCTTCTTTTAATCTTAATGATTTGTCAAAAAAGAATGATCTATATAAAATAATCCTTGATTATGAAAGCTATATGCCCATAAGGGATTTGTTTATAGACCATTATGATACCAGAAATTTCTAAAAGGCACGCTTGTCATATTAGAACAATTCTGTTACCCTTGTGTATCTTCTTTTAATCTTAATGATTTGTGAAAAAAGAATGATCTATATAAAATAATCCTTGATTATGAAAGCTATATGCCCATATAGGATTTGTTTATAGACCATTATGATACCAGAAATTTCCAAAAGGCGCGCTTGTCATATTAGAATCATTCCATTACCCTCAGTTATGATATCTATAGATACGTTGCAGTAAAACAACTAGCCATAGTGGTTTCATAATAAATGCAACTGTGCATGTCATCTATCGATTTTTCTTGTTTTAATTCTTCTTTCACTTTAATGATGTGTGAAAAATGGATAAACTTTTTAAAAGATAATTTGTTTATTTTGGAAATTGTAATTTCCAGAAAAATCCTACAGGCTCACTTATCGTATTAGGATAATTGCATTACACTCCATTATGAAACCTATATGTCCATTTCAATAAAACAATTTGCCTTCATAGATTCATAACAAACGAAACTGAGCATGTCTTTAAGGCAACATTACGGCCTTTTAAAATATTCCGTTTATTTTGGAAAATGTGATATCAGAAAGTTTTAACAACCACATTTCTAATATAAAAATAATTTCATTTTCCTCAGTTATGAAACCTATATGGCCATTGCAGTAAAACAAATCGTCCTTATAATCCTAAAATAAATATAGCTATGCATATCACCAGTTAAACTATTGATTTTAACTTCTTTTTTTCGCTTTAAAGATGTGTGAAAAAATTATGATCTATTTTAAATATCTGGTCCGTATCAGTTTATTTTGTTAATTGAGATGACAGAAGGTTTCAACATGCGCGCTTGTAATATTAGAATAATTGCGTTATCCTCATTTATGAGACCAATGTTACCACTACAATAAAGAAGCTTGTTATTGTAGTATCAAAATAAATGTAATTCTTCATGTTATTTGTCATCATACATGAATATGTCATCTGTCTGGGTTTTTTTATTTGAATTCAGTTTTCTTCTTTAAGACATGTTGATGGCTTCTCAAATGTAATCCGTTTATTTTTAAAATCACTAGGAATTACCATCTGCATTTTAATCATTTTAGAATTAATTTTTTTTCCTTATCATTGAAATGTACATGACCAATGCAATAAAAAAACACCCTGTAGTCAAGTAATAAACGTAACTGTGTATGCAATCCATAAAACTATTTTATTTAGATTTTTTTCTTCTTAAAAATGTTTAAAAAAAGATAAACGTTTTAAGATAATCATTTTGTTTTAGAAATTGTTAAATAAGGAAGTTTCACCAATATGGCAGTCGTTTTGGAATAATTGTGCTATCCATAGCAACGAAACTTGTCTAATTTCCTTTTTGCTTTCTTTTGCATTCTTACGAAAACTGTTTTAGATTTTCAAAGACGTAAAATAAGTTTGAAAATTCAATAAGAAAAGTGCATGAACTGATCCCAATTGCATGATGAAGAGTTAATCCTTGTAACTGAAATGACGATAATAATCTTTTAAAGACTAATAATAATAGTAAATGCAGATATTTTTAAAATTTCTATGCTAAAATTGAGTTTTTCTTTCTATGTAATAATTACAGGGAATCCATAAATAGTTGAAATCTACCTTAATGTACAGCTTCATATCTCAAGTATACCGGTAATGCTGACTCCAAAATCAAAAATCAAAATGACATTGTTTCAAGGTAACCTATGCGGCTCACAGCGTCGTTAGAACGTATTCGCTTTGCTTGTTTCATTTGCTACATTTATAACAAACTCAAAAATATAGCTAAAGCTTAGTGCTATATAATCATGTAACTGTAAAAGCAATTAAAGATTGTTAATACAATAAATCAATTTTTAATGTGTATGAACATATTTTAAATTTTTAAACCATCGTGCTCAGTTGAAAAAATTGTATTTATCTATGTAATAATAAGAATATTACCTTACCTCAAAATAAATTTGGAGCTTTAAAAATTGTAATTTAGTGCTTCTAGAACAGAATAAAATATGAAAATTACAGATTAATTGTTTTCTTGTGTAAAAAATTCAAAAATTAAAAAAGATTTCTAGTTACAAAATATTAAATAACTATAAAGTATAGTTTCAAATATTAATAATTATAAAGCATAGTTTCAAAATATTAAAATAATTTCAATTTTAAATAATTCTAAATTACGTCTTTTAATCCTTGTGAAATGGAAATTTATTGAATACAAAAATTTACTATATTGCACCGGAAATAAAAAAATCAGTGCAAATGCACAGTATACATTATTTTAACATTCTTACATTGCAAAAGATTGTTGTTCACATTTTATTATCCATATTTCAGTTAAAATTTCACGATTTCAATTAAATGCAGTAAAATATTAGGAATATGCAATATATAATGAAAAAACACATACACAAAGATTAAATTGGAAACAACAAATTATTCCATTCTTTTGATATATATATTGTTTCTGAGCTATAATTTTAAAACAATTTAATGAAATTGTTACTTTAATATATAAGAATACAGAAAATAAAGAAAGAAAAAAACCAAAACACAATTTAGAAATTAATTTATATACATAAAGAGAAAATGTTTTTATTCGATAACAGAAAATGAAATAATTTTTCTTTCACCGAAGGCTTAATCGGAAACTCTTTCCTTAAAGTATCGATTTTGATAACAGATATATCATGTGGTGAAACTGTTTATTATTTTAAAGGATTTATTTCATCGTTTAAATATTAAAATTTTTATTTATTGCACCGATGAAATTAAAAAATATACATTAATATTAATTTTTATTCTTCTATTACTGTTTCTATGGTTTCTTTAAATATTAAAAGAATGCATATAAATTTTAATAATGTATTTTTCAATTTTTAGTGGTAACCAATGATAAATAACAAGATATAAATAGATATTTACAGTAAAAGATATGATGATGCATCTCTGAAATATTAACTATCTGAATATTAATTATATTATGCGTCTCTCCTAAAATAATTCATCGAACCTTTTTATTATTTATTTATACATTAAAAAGGATTTATGCTAATGTAATTTCATATTTTAACTACCTTTGATCGAATTCTAGAAAATTAAAAAAGTTCAAACAATAAAAAGATAGTAATGAGACTTAAAAAAATTAAAGGAAAGGAAATAAAACTTTTTATTCAAAGAACGACAGTATTTAACAATTTAATGAAATGATTATTTTTCTTGAAAAAAAATTCCAACAAAAAAAACAATTTAGTGCTTGATTTAGATAGTTGAGAGGAGAAAAAAAATGGGAGGAGGGGAAACAGAAAAAAAAAAATTCGTCATTCACATTAGAAAGCGAAATAATTTTTCTTTCTCCAAAGATGCAACCGAAGCAAAAATAAAAGTTTTTTTTTAAACCTTCAATTTTCTGATCAAACAAACAGCAAAGAGGGAAAAAATGAAGGCAAAAAAAAAAAGGAACAAATTGGAAGAAGGGCGGATTCCAATTCTAGTTTTAACCTACAACTTGAAAAATGCCAGGGACCCAGCAGTTAACCGTGTTAGAATCGATTCTAAAAGCGGACTAAGTCTTGTTGTTTAAATTTATCGGTTTAACTCTGGAAAACTCTATCGAAAGTGAAGCTCTAACCCATCTGCCTTAGCTCAGAACTTACCGCGTAACATATATCAATGTCGAAACAGCTTAGCTCCAGTCGGCCGAAAGCTATTGAGAGCAGTCTAACTACTGTTTTTTTCGAGTCTGGAAAATTTTATTAGCATACTTTTGTTTCTCTTATAGCTTTGGAATTCAGATAAGTGAACACATGAACGGAAGTGACGTAATTCTATGAAAAAACGAGGTAGTTGAGTTATGTAAGACAAAAAAATATTCTTATGTATGCACGTTAATAACATACGTTAATAACATTATGTATAACACGTTAATTAATAGCATAACATTATGTAACACGTTAATAACATAACATAACATTATGTAACACGTTAATAACATAACATTATGTAACACGTTAATAACATAACATGTATGCACGTTAATAACATTAATAACACGTTAATAACTTAATCATCTTACGTATGCGCGTTAATAATCCGGCAAAAAAAAGCAGGACAAGAATTAAATCGTGAGAAATAAAATCAAAGTTTCAATTTTTTTTTCTTCGTCATTATTAATTATGATATTTAGTTCTTAACACATTTTAAAAATTTTGTTTAATTAATCCATAAAATTTTGAAGAAAGTGAAGTACACTCTACTAATCAAGCACAGATAACAGAAAATGAGGAACGGGGTAACGCATTGAGGTATTTGATAGGATTTGGAGAATTTAATTAACAAATAATACATAATACATTTTTAATCATAATAATACATTTTTTAAAGTAATGATACATTTTAACAAATAATGTATGATACATTTTTGATAATAATAATAATACATTTTTTAAAGTAATGATACATTTTAACAAATAATGTATAATACATTTTTGATAATAATAATAGTAGTAATTTTTTAACAAATAATACATTTTTTTGATAATAATATTACATTTTTTAAAAGTAATACATTTTTTAACAAATAATACATTTTTTGATAATAATATTACATTTTTTAACAAATAATATATAAACTTTTTTTGCACGAAAAACAGACTTGAAAGGTTACTTTTAGAATAAAAAAACTATCTAAATCAGTTTTTGAAAAAAATTACTTATATAATGAAAATTTAGCAAAATTTTCAATGTTAGGAAAAATGGAGTAAATTGAAATGAATGAATGTCTAATTTTTATTTTACTTAACTATAGCTTAAACTACATAAAATATAATTGAACACAAGATAAAAAATATTTGAATACATAAATATTCTACAAAATTTTTCATTTGATTTTAAGGAATTTTTGTGTCAAAATTAGTCTGTCTTATGAACTTAAACTGTCTGTAAAACATATTTAAATGAAGCTATCTTAAAATCAGCTTTTTATCACACCTTTGAAGATTTCGGATACATCTGTACCAAATTTCATAAAATTTTGATACATTTATTTTGAGTTATCAAATTTTTCGTGAATCAATCACTTTAAAATATTCATTGCTAAAAAAATGCGTTTGGATATTCTATTTAAAAATTAGTTCATCCTTATGTCCTGTAAACAAAAAAAGTTTTCACGCTTTTTTTTTCCTTTTGGCAGAGATGCCAAAATTATGCAAGCTACGCTTGAGTAGGCAGAAAATTAATTAAACTTATGAAATATTATATAGGAGAATTTTAAGATAACAATAAAATAAATCACTCATTTTCTGTTAAAAATGCTACTAGCCCAGATCTCTTATTTATTTGTTGTGTATTATTGAAACCTATATATGTAGTTCTAATTAATATAAATTAAAATGAAAGATGTATATCTTTTATCTATCTTATATCCGATTTCGAATCCCGGTTAGGGCATAGTTGTTCTTTTGCGTTCTATTGATGAGGCAAGTAAATGTGCCCCGCAATAAAAAGGGTCTGTGCAAGCGAATGTGATGAGCGTATAGCTAAAGTCGTACTCTTGGCCCTATTTGGCACTATTTCAAACAAGAAACACTTATTTATACTTAAATACGCTGATGTTTCAGCGAGTTTGTCCATGGCAAGTGCCATTAGTAAAAAAAAAAAAAAAAAAAAACATTATGAGTAAAGTTCTTATTATTTTTTTAAAAAAAATTTTAAGACTCTTCTTAGAATATCCTACTTTGTGATAGATACTAATATCCTAACCTTCGTAACAATATCAATTTTGTTTCCTTTTTTTCCCCCGCTTAACTGTTTTTTAAATATGCACTTCAAAGGCAAGGCACGCCCCAACAAAATTCGAGAATTTCTCAGCGAACCAGTTTCTCTCCGACGGCATTTTAAAAGTCCATGGATTTTCTGTCAGTGTTAAAGTGAAGGTAGAGTCCCGAAAATAAAGAAACGAATTCCGACAGTTTAAACAACTCAGTTCGAAAATATCACTTTTGAAACAGTACTTAATAGAGCTGGAAAAATTTTGTACAGTGTATATTTACTTTTTCTTCATGCAAGCCCATGTACGCCGGTTTCCGAAAGTGGAACTTGGAATTCCAAGTATTAGGCTCAAGGGAGAAACGAAAACAAAATCTCGGAACAAAGTCCATTTCGTAAAAACACACAAACACAAAACACTGGGGGGCGGGGTTGGGGGTGGAAGAGGGACAATGAATTGCAATCGATTTCAATGGCTCAAGTCTAGTGTGTGCCTTTTTTTCTTCGTCGTATTTCTTTCGGAAAAAGGAAAAATTGGAAACGAACCCATCGACTTAGTTTGGCGTTCAAACTCCGAGAGGGTGGTTTAGGTTTCTAATATCCACCTCTATAGAGCAATATTTAATTCATCTCTTCAACAGAATTCTAGTTGACATTCTAGATGCAGAATGATAAATTTTAAGAATATAACGTCTTACTCAGACCACCTGCACATTTCTTTAATGTAAAAGGATATAAAAATAAATTTAAATTAAATCAATTGATGCAACTGATTGCTAATTTCCCCAAATTAGAATTAAGGTTATTTTATCTAATAGGTCATTTTTATATTATCCTTTAACCCTTTATTCTAATTTGTTATCAATTTTCTATCTTCATTTTTGCACCAGAAGTTAAGTTTCCTTGCAGAATAATCTCAGAGAACCCAAGAGAAAAAAATTTAATTAATGGAAATAATTAATTTAATTATTAATTTAAAAAATTTCACTCCTACCTTTTGCTTATATTAATTTCTTGCTATTTGTATTATATTCTCCATGTTCTTTAATGTACCATATGCAAAAATAGTCATATTATGGAGGTATAATCCAGATTTAAATGCTATTTTTCAGTACCGAACAGTAAATAAAGGGTTAAAAACTTTGCAATTAAAAATGAATATAGCGATTGCAAACGGCTATAACATTTTAATGAAAAATAATTTATCAATAAAATTAATTTATAATAAAGGCGAAACTTCAAACAAAGTTTTCCCATTTCCAAATCAATTGAAGAACTTAAATTACGCATTTGTAGTTCGCTTGCGTCGTCTGCAGGCAGGCTTCAGAATGCATGGAGTGAATTGGACTATCGCCTAGATACTGTCTGTGTGACCATGGGAAGTCACATAGACCATGGGAAGTCACATAGAACATCTAGAACGAATGTTTATAAAATTGTAAAGTTCCGCCTGCATAATGAGTAAATTTTATAGATATTTTTTTCATTAAATAGTTATATCTGTTTAAAATAGTTTTTCTTTCGTTTTGAATTATTATTTTTTAATTCAAATTTATTTATTTCCTGTATTTCTTTAATTCAATTTTTTTTTCTTCCCAGTATTTCTTAAATTCAAAGGAATATTATTTCAAGATATTTAGGGAGTAGGTTCGATGATTTCAATTCATGATCATAACGGAAATTTCGAGCGCAAAGCAGCTACTGTCACGGGGGAGTATAAAAAATGAGAATGGCAGTGTTCTTGCAACTTTAATGCAATTCATAATGGAGAATTCCCTAATTTTAGGCTTAAAGTATACAAATTATTAAATCAGTATTCTTAACGAGACTTGGAATAGTTAGAAGTAGGAGGGATTAATAATTATAATCAGTAGGTGACATTTTTTCTAATATAAAATAGCTAAGAAAAATTGTTACATATATATTTAGTTTTCAATTTGAATATTTTTTATTACTTTTAATATTTATTACAAGAGCGCAAAACTTTGCAGTATAAAAATAAAATAATTTTGGATACTCAAAGAATGTAAGGAAACTATTGCTTTTAAAAACTCTATTGAGGTCTGTATACTGTATGTTCTATCATGTTGTTACATTCGTTACGGATTTAATTCTTTAAGAAATCGAATTCAGTTTAAGATCTGATCTTGCATTTCAGCATTTATAGTATTATGTATTAATTTTTTTTTCTTTTTTAAATCACGAAAATTACAGAATAAATCACAGTTTTTTTTAAAACCTACAATCCAATATTAAAAAAAACATTTTAAAAATAGTTTCACTATTTTTATTTCAGGATTCATAATTATATAAGCCGAAAATTGCATTATTTCAGACTTATAATAGACAGTTGTTAGCAATTTTTCTACAAAACAATAAGTTTTATGATATAGTAAAAAAAAAGAGCTAAGTTATTCACTAATATTTTTTTTATCATTTCCAATTTCTTTTTTATTTCTAATGAATCTGCCGGTGGCAAATTACTATTTAGATTATTAAATACACTTTTATAGATAAACATATCGTAAATGATTTCAACAACAGCGAATTAAATTATAAAAAATAACAATATACATAAAATGCGATTAATTTAATTACAGAAGTTTTTGGATATAATTAGTTAATACCGTATCTAAATAGCTATTAAAAACCCCAATCACGAAGAAGAAGATTATTCCATAATTTTTAGTACCATCATTGGCCAATTACAATCCTTTCGCAAGAATTAAATGCAATTCAATCATTTACAGACGGAATTAAATGTTCTAAAACTGTTGTTAAAGAAAGCCTTTCTGCGACAACTCGATGAATTAAATCATGGATTTCCCCCTCTTTTTCTCTTTTTATTACAAAATATTTTGGATAAAATTAACTAATATTGAATCTATATAGATCTATGAAGATCTAACCACAAAGTTAATTATATCTATATCGAAATCCTGACTGAGTACGGAAAATTATTCCATAATTGTTAGTATCATTATTGGATCTCTCAGAATGCACATTACAATTATTTCATAACAATTAAATGCATTTTTATCATTTAAATATACAAGACCTCTTTACAAGATAAGGAGTCAAAATTTAAGTATACAAGACCTCTTCTAAAACAAAAACTTTCTATTACAAAACCGCTAAAATGAGCCATGAATTTTACCTATCTCTGTTCTTTCTCTGTTTTCTTCTTTATCTGTTTCTCTAATATTGAATTTATATCGATCTTTAAAGATCTAATCACAAAGTTAATTATATCTATATCGAAATCTTGACTTAATAAGAGAATTTATTCCATAATTTTTAATATGATTGTTGGGTTAGAATTTACATTACAATCCTTTCATAATAATTGAATACATTTTCATCATTTAAAGCCAGAATTAAATATACAAGACAGCTCGAAGAATAAAAAAATTCTATAATAAAATCGCTGAAAGGATCCATGGATTCGTACTCTCTCTTTTCTTCTACCTTTCTTTAAAAGTTTGGATTTAATGAACTAATATTTAATCTATATAGATCTATAAAGGCATAATCACA